>JAWPHD010015068.1:0-57436 GCA_037043455.1 Cyrtodaria siliqua | reverse complement strand
TCAGAGAATGTATGAATGTTACATGTACATTTAGGGGTACTGTTGGCATTGGATCAGAGAATGTATGAATGTTACATGTACATTTAGGGGTACTGTTGCCATTGAATCAAAGAATGTATGAATTTTACATGTACATTTAGGGGTACTGTTGGCATTGGATCAGAGAATGTATGAATGTTACATGTACATTTAGGGGTACTGTTGCCATTGAATCAGAGAATGTATGAATGTTACATGTACATTTAGGGGTACTGTTGGCATTGAATCAGAGAATGTATGAATGTTACATGTACATTTAGGGGTACTGTTGGCATTAAATCACAGAATGTGTGATAATGTATTAAACCATGCGGTGCTAGGTACCAATCTCAGTGATTCAGAGACTGATGCATATGTCATATGTAAGTTCAAAGTATAAATCTCAGAGGAGATGTAGAATGATGGACATGTTTGTAGATCGAAGGTACAAACTCTGATTCAGAGACTGATATTCATATTGTCTGGGTGTAATGAAAATTCAGCATTAAGCGTGATCATTTTTTACTGATTAAAATGTCTGAGTTTTCTTCAGCTTTATAGATTTTAACTTGTATACCTTAGATATTACAGGTTTGATATTTAAATGTAAAAATAAATAGCATAAACACAGGAGTTTGTCTTATTTATCTTTATTTGTAGTTTTGTCTGGCTTTTTTCAATGAAAAAAGAAACATGGTTGCATGTTACATTTCCTGGGGCATTCGTGTTCGAGTGGTCACATTTTTTAATTATTTATAATTGAGACTCTGCTCAACACAAAGTCAGGGTATTCCCACGCATCCATATTACGGTAGTGATACCTATTGTGACTGGACACCAATGCCGGAGTATTAATCGCCTTCAAATATTTCGCATTAAATTTGTTCTTTGTTGATTTATATGAAAATATTGAATCAGTTACTTTTTTTAGGCAGCAAACATATTCAAACAGATCACCAAGCCGAGTATTAATCACCTTTAGTGATAGCTGTAGCTGTATGTGGGCATGTTTGGCCTGGACACAATGTCAGCTGTGTCAAACACCATGCAATAGTGCCAGCAGCTTCCAGAAACACCCCGTTGATATTTGCCGACTATATATTATGCAAGTATTATGACCTGCCTGACTCTATAGACAAATACAATTATGTGCCTGACATAGCGATAATTAATTTCTTCATAAATAACATTTGTTTACTATGTTAAACAAATAATTACTTTCTTCCTAAAAATACATCCACAGTATTTGTTCAAGTCTCCCTTGTTGCAGTTAAAATAGAAACATTCCTTTAATATGGTACCTCAGTATAAATATAGAATACAACGGAATAAAACGTGTTGCTCGGTTGTTATTTCTGCAGACAAAGAAACATCCAGGAGATCCGTTGTGTAAAGAAAGTCTATTTGAAGTCAAACAGTCAGTCATAAAGAATGCCTTTATTCATATTTGAACTAAAAATGATTATTAGAGGTTAGTAGTGTATTAAGCTTTGATACAACAGTAGATGTACTTTATAGCAATATCTAAAAAGTACAGGCAAATAAAAGTGCACTTCAGTTAAAGTTCAAATTTGACGGCTAATTTTCTAGAAAATCAGACAGGTTTTTGTACATGATGATAGGGAGGAGAAAATAAAGACTGAATGCTTGCCTCTGTCACATAGGTTTGTTATTTTTTGATATTTTTTTTTATTATAAGGGTTATACAAAAGGTTAAAAATGTATTTTAAAAAAAAAATTAACGAAAAAGTTATTGAAAAACGTATTGAATTATGAATTATTTTTTTTTGCTTTTTTGAAAAAAGATGTGGGGTGGAGGCGCTCCTATTGGGGGGAATACGGTATATATAACTTGCCATTGTAAGTTTTTGGCAGTCTTGTGTTTTCGACAGTTTCTGTTTGTTATTTGTATTATTTGTGTTTTTGCTGATTTCAGAGGTCAGAGTGACGTATGTTTTTTGCTTATCATCACTACTGTTTTTGAGAAAAATAACATTCAAATGGTTAGTTGCAAGAATAAAAAAATACCTGTTTCTCTGTCTTCACATCAAAATATCCTCTCAAATAACTTATTAAAATAGTAATAAATACTTCACTGATTTGAAAAATATAATACTCGTATGCTCTGATTAAATTGGGCAAAACTTCACCACCCATCATATGCTTTATTCATGTTTTTCTCTCTAGGGCCTTCATTCCAATCTTTACCAAACATTACCAGGTTGTTAATATCAATGAAAACTCGGACAAGTTCGAAAACCAGCAAGATCGGACCAGTAACACTGGAGTTATAGCCCTTGATTTAGTTAAAAATGCTATGTTTTGCCTCGTTAAAATGATAGGGCAATCATTTTTCATCCGATCTTTACCAAACTTGACCAGATTATTAATATCAATAAAAGCTCGGACAAGTTCGAAAACCAGCCAGATCGTGCCAGTAGCAGCGGAGTTATTGCCCTTGATTTAGTTAAAAGTGCTATATTTTGCCTCGTTAAGACGATAGAGCATTCATTTTTTATCTGATCTTTACCATACACTTTACCAGATTGTTAATAACAATGAAAATTTGGACAAGTTCAAAAACCAGCCAGATCGGACCAGTAACAACAGAGTTATGGCCCTTGATTTAGTTCAAAAATACTATATTTTGCCTGGTTAAGACGATAGGGCATTCATTTTTCATCCAATCTTTACCAAACTTTGCCAGATTGTTAATATCAATGAAAGCTCACCAGCCAGATTGGAATAGTAGCAGCAGAGTTATTGCCCTTGATTTAGTTAGAAATACTATATTTTGCCTTGTTAAGATGATAATGCAATCATTTTTCATCGAATCTTTACCGAACTTTACCAGAATGTTAATATCAATGAAAGCTGCGATAAGTTCGAAAACTAGCCAGATCGGATTAATAGTTGTAGCAGTATAATTTATGGCCCTTGATTTAGTTAAAAATGCTGTATTTTGCCTCATTAAGACGATAGGGCTTTTATTTAGCCGGATTTTAATGAAACTTTGCAGAGATGATCATCACCAATTCTAGTTATGCAAATCGTCACCATGTTCCGGTTGAATGATTTTTGACAGAGTTATGGCCCTTTAAAGGTTGATACACAAACTTTGTCTGGACTATTTTTCCATTTTTAGCTCTACTGATCAGAGATCAGCAGAGCTTATGCCGTGGTGCGGCGTCCGTCGTCCGTCCGTCTGTCCGTCTGTCCGTAAACTTTTATTTGTAGCGACAACTCCTCTGAAACTACTGGATGGATATTCATGAAACTTTACAGAAATGTTGCCCATAAAGTCTAGTTGATCCTAGCAAAAATTCATGTTGATGTGAAATCCAAGATGGCCGCCAAAGCTAAAAATAGAGTTTTAAAATACAAGTTTGTAGCGACTACTTCTTGAAAACTATAAGTGATATTGATATGGGACTTTTTCTAAAATGATCAGCATGACATGATGTTGATCCTTGTTGAAAATTATTTTGATTCGACGTTAAACATGGCTGCCAGTGGCCATCTTTGGTTACATAGAGTTATATAGTAAAAACTTGTAGCGACTACTCCTCTGAAACTACTTGACGGATGTTCATGAAACTTCACAGGAATGTTGCTCTTGATGTCTAGTTGATCCTAGAAAAATTTCAGGTCGGCCGGAAATTCAAGATGGCCGCCACAGCTAAAAATAGATTTAAAATAAATAAGTTTGTAGCGACTACTTCTTCAAAACTATAAGAGATATTGATATGGGACTTTTTCTAAAATGATCAGTATGACATGATGTTGGTCCTTGTCGAAAATCGTTTTGATTTGACGTTAAACATGGCTGCCAGCGGCCATCTTTGTTTACATAGAGTTATATAATGAAAACTTGTAGCGACTACTCCTCTGAAACTACTTGACGGATTTTCATGAAACTTCACAGGAATGTTGCTCTTAATGTCTAATTGATCCTAGCAAAATTTCAGGTCGGCCAGAAATTCAAGATGGCCGCCACGGCTAAAAATAGATTTTCAAAAAACAAGTCTGTAGCGACTACTTCCTGAAATCAAAATCAATCAGTAGAGCTTCAAGGTCATTGACCTCTTGTTTACAATCCTTTTGGCAGGGATGATCAGTACCAGGCCTAGTGGTGCATATCATCACCATGTTCCAGTTGAATGATTTATAGCCCTTTAAATGTTTCAATACACAAATTTTGTCCTGACTAGTTCTCCTGAACCCCTGGCCAGATTTCAGTGCAGGGGTGATCAGTACCAGGCCTAGTTGTTTATGTCATCGCCGTGTTCCGGTTGAATGATTTTTTGCAGAGTTATAGCCCTTTAAATGTTTTAATACACTAACTTTGAACAGGCTAGTTCTCCTGAACGCCTAGTGGATTTCAACAAAACTTGGCAGGGATGATCAGTACCAAGCCTAGTTGCACATATCATCACCGTGTTTTTGTTGAATGATTTTTGACACAGTTATTGCCCCTTATATACAAACTTTGTCCATACTAGTTTTCCTGAAATCCTGGCAGGATTTCAGTGGAACTTGGCATGAATGATCAGTACCAACCCTAGTTGCGCATATTGTTGTCGTGTTATTGTTATACCGAATAAAGTTATCCGCATTTTACATGGGTGATGGAATATAAAAATCTTTCATGGGTATCCTGTGAAGATAGGGAATTCCAACCCAAGGTATTAAAACACTTATACCGAGGGTTGGAACTTCCTATCTGAACCGAATACCCATAATAGATTCTTTTCTTGAATATCAGAGACATGTTGTGCGTTGACGCCGCCAGCTACTAACATTTTGTATGTATTCCTGCATACCGGATGTTGGCGCGCGCGCGATTTTTATCTCGACCCTAGGGTGAGATGGTAATATCTAGCCCCAGTAAAATGACAGATTTCCTTTAGTCCGGTATGCAAGAAAGACTGATCTTACACACGGGGGAAGATAAAAATATCAACAATGACAGTTGCATGACATCATCGTGTAAATAAACATGCAAAAACGTTAGTAGTTGGCGACATCAATGCGCGGAATGTAAATGATGTGCAAGGAGGAGAATCAATCAGGGTAGTCTGTTCAGATATGGATATTCCAACCCTCGATTCCCAATCTTCACTGGATAACCATTAAAGATTCTTATAATGCCCAAATGGCAAAGGGAGCAAAGAAACTACTTTAAATTAAGGAAAACTTCCCTGTATGTCCCTGTGAATACATTAAAACTGTTGAAGTTAGTTTTGTGTAGCGCAAATTTTTGGTTAAAACTGTACTTTTATGCAAATTAGGAACACCGTTGAAAACATATCGGGTATGTTTCAGATATAAACAGCAGACTGCTGTTGAATTCAGTACATTTAAGTTTTATTTCAAGAAAGTTTTGTGATATATTTTAACTTCTAATGAAACTTTCGAATTTAATATACATTGTTGTCTGCTACAGTTAGATTTATGATTTCGCTGTCAAAAACCTCGACACCGAGATATAATATATAATATGCTACCAGAGCGAGATATAATATATAATATGCTACCAGACACCGAGATATATTATATAATATGCTACCAGACACCGAGATATAATATATAATATGCTACCAGACACCGAGATATAATATATAATATGCTACCAGTGCGAAACCAATTTTGTTGAGATGGGCAGAACTTAGTTACCTGCACCTGGTCATGAATATTTTATTCATATAAGTTTCACACATTTAATTACCCATAAATTGTATAATTTAAAAAAGTTTCATATGTCATGAATATAATCACATATTTAGGTCGAAGTCTTCATGTTTCAGCTGTTATTTTAATGGCAGGATCTTTTTTAGAAATACTTCATCTATATATAAACATTATCAACCGTAATAAATCATTTATACCAATTTGAACAGAGGACATGAAAATAGACAGTCGCGCTTCAGTTGATTTTAATTTTGAGCTGGTAGAAAGGCTTTAGATTATATAGGATTATACATGACCCAATTTATATAGGATTATATGTGCGTGACCCAGTGTCCCTAAACCATAAAACCAACATTATGTACACTCTTTTCAATGGGTGATTATAACACAAGTAAACTGGTATAGGTTTAAATGTCGACATGATTGTGTCCAAAAATGATTTTTTTCGTGGGCCTAATTGTAGCACTCGAGCACTATGCTATTATTAGGGGGAATTTGGTATAAAAAAAAAATAAAAAAAATGTTCGGGGGAGGTGGAATGAAGCGAAATTTATAGCTGTATGTGTACGTTTCATAGACGAATTACGGCATTATGGATGGTGAATTTGTAATTGCTTTCTAAGAAGCGTTTTTAGATAGAACAAAAAGTGTTGGGATCTGACAGTTAATGGACACTCCCTTGTACTTGACATGAAAATTAAAATTTGTTTGATAGAAATTCCAGCAGTTATTACAGATTCTTCGTGTGTGTGTGTGTGTAGTTCTAAGGTTTATTGTCCCTCCGCCAACAAACTCAATGCGCCTTAGGGCGCACCGAGATGGGTACAATAGAGTCTGGACTTGGATTCTTCTGTATCATCTCTCTTTTTTATACCCCTCGCAAACAAAGTTTTTAGGGATACTGGATTCGGCATGACCGTCCGTCCGTCCGAGCTAACAGATTGGGGTTATGGGGCTATTAGAGCAATAGTAACTGTAAATTCTATTCATTCCGTAGGTTTATGTGGCTATTTTTTGGTTTATGTGGCTACTTAGACAATAGGGAGAACAATGGAGTAGCCACCTAAACCCAAAATATTAGGATTTCCGTTCGTCCGTCCGTAGATGCAATTTTGTCCGCTCAGTAACTTTTGTGAGGTATTGTGATGAAATTTGCAGGGTAGGTAGCTTATATGGAAAGAAAGCTTGTGATTGTATTTGGGGTCACTGGGGTCAAGGTCACTGTTACTGAAATAGAAATGGTTTCCTCTCAATAACTTTTGTTGGGAATGAGATAGTGTGATGAAACTTGCAGGGTAGGTAGCTTATATGGAAAGGAAGCTTGGGATTGCATTTGGAGTCACTGGGGTCAAGATCAAGGTCACTGTTACTAAAAATAAAGAGAAAAAACGGTTTCCGCTCAAATAACTTGTGTTAGGAATGAGGTATTGCGATGAGACTTGCAGGGTAGGTAGCTTTGGGGTCAAGGTCACTGTTACTAAATAGAAAAAAGGTCACTTTTACTAAAAATAGAGAAAAAAGGTTCCCTCTCAATAACTTTTGTTATGAATGTGATATTGCGATGAAACTTGCAGAGTATGTAGCTTATATGGAAAGGAAGCTTGTGATTTAATTTGGGGTCACTTGGATCAAGATAAGGTCACTGTTACTAAAAATAGAGAAAAAAGGTTTCCGCTCAATAACTTTTGTTAGGAATGAGGTATTCCAATGAAATTTGCAGGGTAGGTAGCTTGTTTGGAAAGGAAGCTTGGGATTGCATTTGAGGTCAAGGTCACTTGCTAAAAATAAAAATTGGTTTCCGCTCAATAACTTTTGTTAGGAATGAGGTATTGCGATGAAACTTGCAGGGTAGGTAGCTTATATGGAAAGGAAGCTTGGGCTTGCATTTGGGGTCACTGGGATCAAGGTCAAGGTCACTGTTTTTGTTTTTTTTTTAAAACAGAAAAATGGTTTCTGCTCAATAACTTAAGTAAGCAATGAGATATTGGAATGAAACTTGCTGTGTAGGTAGCTTATATGAAAAGGAAACTTGGGATTGCATTTGGGGTCACTGGGGTCAGGGTCAAGGTCAGTGTTACTGAAAATAGATAAACAGTTTCCTCTCGATAACTTTAGTTGGGAATGAGATATTGGAACGAAACTTGCTATGTAGATACCTTATATGTAAAGGAAGCTTAGGATTGCATTTAGGGTCACTGTTACTAAAAAACGGATTCCGCTCGGAAAACCTGTTTTTTTGTGGAATTTCCACGTTTCTTGTTGATTTGACTATTATACCCCAGCAAAAGGATCATACCCTCTAACAGAAGACTTCATAAATACATTTATAAAGATTAGGTAAGACAGTAATAGTATTTCCCAATTCAGCATTTTTCTGCATATTTAGCAGCTACATAACCTTTTAAATATCAGTTACAAAAATAAAAAAAAAACATGGTTAATAATTTATAAAATCTTTAAGACAATTGTTTTCTAACTTATGCCTAATTTATGATAATATCATGTTCTCTTATTGTTATGAAAGACTGCTAATGTTCTTCCCCATATAGTAAAAGCCTTGAGCAGGGGGGGGTGTATTTGTTAGCCTTTGGCTTACAGTTCTAGTTTGGGATCGACTCTAAATAATGGAAACAAAATGTTGATCTGAGCTAATTGTATTCAACTCAACAATTTGTCTTTAAACATTTGTTGAAATGCATACTAATTGTTCACATATACACTAATTCGGTGAGCGAATGGTTTACACATCCCTGCACTGGGCTGAACATAATGTAATAACTATGACAGATGAGGACAATAAAGAAGATTTACTGGCAAGGCTCGTCATTTACATGTGGGGAGCTTCACCTGTACTATTTCCATTTCATGTGGCAACATTGTTATGACATGTACATACTCAAATAATTCTTCAAATTGTTATTGCCATTACATAATACAGGTCACTGATCTACTTCTGAAAATTTGAAATGTTTTTTAAATTCGCGTTAACATGTTATATTATGTTAGACAGCAGCCTCAGAGGGAGATGAGGTGAAAGCTGAAGTTTCCCATCAGACATTGCTCTACCTGGGTCAGAGGTCTGCAGCTCTGAAGCCAAAGCCCACTGCTCTACCAAGGTCACTTGAATATTTGACTGTGTGACCTTTTTTAATTTTAATTCAGATATTGATGACATGTCATATTGGATATCAGGTAAAATTTGAGACCTCAAGACCAAAAATATTAACTGCTGAGTTTCAAGTTTCTATTTTCAAAAATGAAAAGTCTCTGAACTACTTGTTGACCTAGTGTTTAAATATTTGTCAGTCACATGGAAGGTATTACAATTACAATTAAGGTTGTTGACCTACTTTTGATTTTGCTGACCTTATTTCTAAATAATGGATGTGGAGGAAAAACAAGAGAAAAAAGAAATTACGCCATGAAAACAAGGTGATAGCTATACTTAATAAACTAGTGCTGATATCTCCAATGTTCATAGCACTTCCTGTACTACTGATATCTCCCTTTTATGCCCTTCCTGTATACTGATATCTCCCTTAAGCCCTACTGATATCTTCCTTGTTTAGCACTTCCTGTACTACTGATATCTCCCTTGTTAAGCCAATATCTTTCTTGTTTAGCACTTCCTGTACTACTGATTTATCGCTTGTTAGGCCCTTCCTGTACTACTGATATCTCCCTTGTTTAGCACTACCTGTACTACTGATATCTCCTTTGTTTAGCACTACCTGTACTACTGATATCTCCCTTGTTTAGCACTTCTTGTACCACTGATATCTCGCATGTTTAGCACTACCTGTACTACTGATATCTCCTGTTTTTAGAAATTCCTGCACCACTGATATCTCCCTTGTTTAGCACGTCCTGCCTGTACGACTGATATCTCGCATGTTTAGCACTTCCTGTACCACTGATATCTTCCATGTTTAGTTCTTGTACCACTGATATCTCCCATGTTTAACACTACCTGTACAACTGACATCTCCCATGTTTAGCACTTCCTACTTCTGTATTATTTCTTGGAAAAAACATGCTAGACATGCTAACCCAGTTATCAGCTTTTCACTGGCTTTCTGAGGTAAATAACTCTGAGAAAGCAGGGCATTATGTTAGTAATGGAGGCTATTAGGAATGTGTCTCTGAGAAAGAAGGGCATTTGTTTGTCATGGAGGCTATTGGAACTATGTGTCTCTGAGAAAGAAGGGCTTATGTTTATTGTGGAGGCTATTGGAACTATGTGTCTCTGAGAAAGAAGGGCATATGTTTGTCATGGGGGCTATTGGAACTATGTGTCTCTGAGAAAGAAGGGCATATGTTTGTCAAGGAGGCTATTGGAACTATGTGTCTCTGAGAAAGAAGGGCATATGTTTGTCTTGGAGGCTATTGGAACTATGTGTCTCTGAGAAAAAAGGGCATATGTTTGTTGGGGAGGCTATTGGAACTCTTGTGTCTCTGAGAAAGAAGGGCATATGTTTGTCATGGAGGCTATTGGAACTCTGTCTCTGAGAAAGAAGGGCATATGTTTGTCACGGAGGCTGTTGCGACTTTGTGTCTTCGAGAAAGAGAGATAGAAGGGCATATGTTTGTCACGGAGGCTATTGCGACTCTGTGTCTCTGAGAAAGAAGGGCATATGTTTGCCTTGGAGGCTATTGCGACTGTGTCTCTGAGAAAGAAGGGCATATGTTTGTCACGGAGGCTATTGCGACTCTGTGTCTCTGAGAAAGAAGGGCATATGTTTGTCACGGAGGCTATTGCGACTGTGTCTCTGAGAAAGAAGGGCATATGTTTGTCACAGAGACTATTGTGACTCTGTGTTTCTGAGAAAGAAGGGCATATGCTTGTCATGGAGGCTATTGTGACTCTGTGTCTCTGAGAAAGAAGGTCCCCCCCACCCCAAACCCCACCCCCACTCTGAACATTGTGTTAGGCCAAATAAAATAATACCTGTGTTTCCTGTAACATTGTTGGGGGGAAAATGGGTCGGACGGTCGGCTTCTTATTATACATTAAAAATGTTGTCGTCGAGACGCCGGGACACTTTCAGGAAGAAACCGTGACATGCATTTTTTTTAAAAAACATTTCTTTTATCCCTATGACAAACAATATGAACTAATTATTATTTTCTACTGGTTTGTATACATGTTTTGATAAAGCATAATGTATTAAAATGCTTTATGTTTTAAAGTTTTTAAGAATTCTTTCATTTTATAAATTGCTGTATAAAATGTGGTTTACGGTATATAGAAACTGTGCAAAAAACTTTTATTAAACATAATTAGTTAACTCATATTAGCATATATAAGAACGTATTTCGTGTGAAAAACTCTCTAAAGAGCAAAATGTTTACCATTTTCATTCAAAATCCACATTTGTAAACTGAGACATTGTTGAGAATCATTGAATATTCGTGGCGAAACCGATACCCCTGAAGATGAGCAACCGTGACTGGTTTCCATTGAGAATCCATTTGCGCTGATACTGGGTTTATACCCAGTGATACACCATCAACATGAAGTATAGATGTGCGTGACACAATTTTGGTGTGGCTCTCTCAATTCCATGCAGAGTTATTGCCCTTGCACTTAGTCAAAATTGCTATATTCAGCATATGCAATATTGTCTTGTACAGTTTTCAAGATATTGAATTGAAACTTTGTATACTTGATTACAATGAAGTGAAGATGTGCGTGACACAATTTTGGTTCGGCTCGGTCAGAGTTGTATTGCTCTTGAACTTAGTCAAAATTCAATTGCTATTTTCATCATATGCAATCTTGTGGAACAAACTACTTCTACAGTTTTCAAGATATTAAATTGAAACTTTGTATACATGATCAAAATGAAGTGTATATGTGTGTGACACAATCTTTCTTTGGCTCAGTTAATGCCATGCAGAGTTATTGCTCTTGAACTTAGTCAAAATTTCTATTCAGCATATGCAATACTGTGGAGCGAACTATTTCAACAGTTATTCAGATATTGAATTGAAACTTTGAGTACATGAAGTGTAGATGTGCGTGACACAATTTTGGTGCAGCTCAGTCAATTTCATGCAGAGTTATTGCCCTTGCACATAGTAAACATTGCTTTATTCAGCATATGCAATCTTGTGGAGTGAACTACTTTTACAATTTGGAAGATATTGAATTAACTTTGTATACATGATAAACATGAAGTGTACATGTATGTGACACAATTTTGGTGTGGCTCAGTCAGTGATATGCAGAGTTGTTGCCCTTGATCTTTCTAAAAAAATGTTTGCAGGGGTGTATTTATCACCATCAGTGATAGTTCTAGTTTTTATTTTGTTTTTTATAAATGAAGATTTTAAATCAATTAGATACAGATTATTTGAGTGGCAGAACTCACTTTTTACAGGAAAGATGCTGCTTGCATTTTTTGTGAGTGCTAAACTGAACAGAATATTTTAGATTTTTTATTCTCAACAAAAAAAGGAGTCGGCAGTGTTTTAAGGGAGTCAGTTGGGTTACAGTAAACACAGGTATGTATATCTGACATTCCATTAAATGGTCCAAAAGCTATTACATATATTATCGTAAATGCATTGAAATTGATAACTGATGAGTTGGAGTGTTGTTTAATGTCTAATTTAGTATGTGCCTTTGCAAGGCAAACTAACTTTGCAGTGAGAAGTTGCATCAAAGTGTAAAAAGTTCTATAAAAAAAAGTATATACATGTATAAAAAGTATATACATGTATAAATGAAATGTGCAATATTATTTAAGACTAACTTGGGTTTATCACTCGTGCAAACATGCAGTTCCAAATGTGAAACTTAATTATCTACACAATCGTGGGCAATTATCTACACAATCGTGGGCAATTATCTACACAATCGTGGGCAACTATCTACACAATCGTGGGCAACTATCTACACAATCGTGGGCAATTATCTACACAATCGTGGGCAATTATCTACACAATCGTGGGCAATGCCGTCAAAGTTCCATAACATGCCTCAAATATATTTAGTAAAACTCTTAACATTTTGTTTACTGAAAAGCAACGAAGCTTATGAAGATGTTTATGAAGATGTTTATGTAAATCATGATTGATATTGGCTATAAAAAGCAAACAGTGCAGAACATTGATGTTACAACGAAGAAACTGAAGAATCTTTGTCCGTCATTAGTTACGTATAATGAAAATCTCGAGCCAGATAAGGGGCAGTCATACTTTATAATATATCGTTGCCAAAAAAATACAAGATGAATGATGCCTCCCTCAGATGTAGTTATTGATACATTAGTGAGTTAAAACTAATTCCGGGATGTATATATACTGAACCAAACAGCTAACGCACCAGTAGACATATCTTTAATGTATTATATGCCGACTGGTACCGTTGGAGACACAGTCGTTATTGACAAGATATTTGTCTCGTTCAGAATGAAATTTGTTTTCATTTATTGATTGTTATTATTGAGATATTAAAGGTATTGTCTACTGGTGGATTAGCTGTTTGGTTCAGTATAGATTAGTTACATTAATTAAACAAGATCTTGCCTACAAGTGCAAACTTGAGTCTTCAGAATAAGATTGTGAAATGTCAAAAGGGAATGTACGGCATTTCAAGCGCCGCCGCCATGTTAATAACCGCATCCTGAATTGGCGGAAACGCCCGAATATTCCATATAACAATTTCCTGCCATTAATTAATTGTTCTCAATGGAATTGATTTCCTTTCCAAAACAATTCAAATGTTTTATAGATACTCTTTGCAGCAAATGAGTAAACATTTGAAAAAAAATAGACATGATTGTGTATTATATAATTGTACACACATTCTGAAATAAACTTAACCCCATTGATACTTTATGCAGCAAATTTTTTTTTATATATAATATTATATGAGATTAAAAAACATTTGAAAAACATTATTAATACATAATTTCACAACCATTCTGGAATAATTGTTAACCCATAGATACCCGTTAACGCAGAAAAAAACAAATGTCAAAAAGGAAAAAATATATTAGTTCATAATTTTACACACATTCTGAAATAAACTTTAACCCTATGCACAGGTAAGAGTCATGTACCCGTGAATTATGAAACAGACTATAACCTGTCAAAATTTGCTGGAGCCCAGTCGATCTAGGTCAACCTATTGCGGTTACCTGCAATATATCTTCACTGCCAGCTCTATCGTATGCCAGTAGGTTAAACAAACTGGGATCTTGCCAAGTACGTTATCGGTTGACTGGCGTTGTGGTGTAGAGAGGAGAAAATATACCACTGTAACGAATAGAATAGTGTGTGTAGCGGCACAGATCAGTCGATATGTGTTTCTCTGTGGCTGCCGACATGTGCGTTTTATAAAATGACACTCGGAATTATTAAATATAATGAAACAAACGTGAACTTACAACAGTTGTCAATATGTAAATTATTGAGAATTGGTTGAATAAGTTACTTTGCTGTTGGAAATTTAACAGTTTGGAATTTATCAAATACGTGCGGTTTGTGGGCAATACACAAATATTGTTTCAGTTTTCACGGGAAGTTATCGTGGATTACCCGTGGTTCTGTTTTACGATCGTAGGGGAGGGGGACAGGAGTCGTTACCGCCGGGAAATGAAATAATGCAATACAGTAAAATAAACTGTGATTGCGATTGTGTGGAATATACAGGATTAACCTCTGAATACAATTATTTCTACCCACAGGCCCCGTATAGCTTAGCACTTCCACCGCCGGGACAGTATATGTCCGACATGGAGGGTACGTATACATATTCATTCATAGTCTGTTCTTCTTGTCTCTATTTTTATATTTAATTTATTCATTTTCTTTGGTAACAAAATACTATTCAGTTGTGCGACTTTATTGAAATATGAATATCACGAATTTCTCTTTTAATCAGAATTAATGACAGTGTTCCATTTTCTATAATATTTTATCAGTCTGAAATTTTTCAACGTTTATTTTTACTTAAGATTCCAAACATTAAAACTTGGTAGACACTGACATGTATGTGCTGTATGTATGTCAGATTCGTCTAATTAGTAATGAGACTGGTTTAATTAAATGACAGTATGTTTTCTTTTTTCCGGTCTTTAACATGGGATTCTTTTTTAAGAATACGTGCAGCTCGATCAGAGATGTGTTGTTTTAAAAAAAATTTGAATTGTTTCGTGTCTAAAAAAATTATTAATGTATTTTCTTTTTTTCTAGTTTAATTATTTCTATTCTTAATTATGTTAAAATATGATCCCATTATATGCCTGTTTTTTTTTTTTTAAATGTAACGATTTTAACAAGAAAAGAAATTAAATAGTAAAAAACAGATAATATTAATTAGTAATGGCATAATTTCTCCATTATATAAGACTCGCCCCAAGGATCTGATATCTGGATATCAATCTTAATTATAATATACCATTCTTAATAAATTCCCAATTTTACTTTGTTTTCATCCGTTTTTAAGAAGGTTTTTACTTGTGTTCATCATCAGTGAAATGGTGGGCATTATTAAAATACGTTACTTAAATTTGAATGCCACCTGAAATCCTAAAACTTAATGCTTTTCAAGTCTTTATTACAGATGATCTTAGGTCAGTTCCTGGCTAATTATACAAGAAAAACAGTTATTTTGTAAAAAGACAAAGTTTTTGATATATAAATTTAAAAAATAGGATAGCTTCACATGACTTCAAAATAATGTCAGATGTAACTTTGAGATTTAGTAATAATAATAAAAACTAATATTTGGTTTGTTGTGATTAAAGGCCAGACTATTTTCATCTCGCTTTCCAAGAGAACTTCTGAAAATAAGTTTTTTTCCTTGATAAAAAATAAATCCTAAAATTTTATATTCACTCCAAAGCAAGAAATCTCCCCTAAATACATATATAACGACTTTGATCGATGATCAAGTTGTAATACTAACAATTTTCAAAATTAATCAGTTTTTCTTACATCAATGTGGATTTCATTGCAAAGGGAAATCAAGTTATGGCTATTGATTATGATGCTGTAAACAATTGTTTGCCAATATATGTAAGCATATAATTATTTTTACCTTCAACACATAATTTATTTGTATATATGTAATACTAAGTTGATTTATTAAATTAGTATTGTCTTATTATTTCTTATTCCTACTCCGGGATCACTTTAGGGGGAGATTGGAAGTAGATTCTCTTATTGTTTTCTCAAATACCTCATCCAAAATTGTTAAAACGCTTAAAACAAATCTCTTAAATTACTTTAAATCAAAAAAATCCTTTCAGTGATGTCATACAAATTTAGGCTCTATAAGTCAGTGGTGATTTCAATAAATGTAAAAATGATGGCATGTTATAATATTAACTTTGAGTAGCTACATGTATTTATAAATTAATAGAAAAACTCTTTTATAGGTAAAATCTTTATTCGAAAGTATAAATATAGTTCTGCAGTCTATTCATTTCCATGGAGCATGTGTCTATTTCTCTTCTCAAAGACCACATGTTTAATATACCTAATTGGTTACAGGCTTCTGGAGAACCTATATATAACTTATTTGAAATTGTGCAACACAGCATGCATGTGAGTTCAGTAAGGGGCTACCTGGGGAGATGGGGTTGTTGAAGGGGTAATAAAATTCTCCCAATATGATGTAAACAGATTCTATTGAGCCTGGTGCCCTAGGAAGCAATTAATATTATAAATCCACATGGTTTAATTTCTAAACCTATTTAAAATGGCCTTATGATTAAGTCTGAAATCTGTAAACAAATAAGTTAAACAATCTTTTTCATATGACATCATCCAATTCTGGCATATGTTGAGAATATTTAAATTATAATGAAAATAACTAGAGGTGATTTGATGGTACAGCTCTGCAACAATATACCTTAGACAATATCACCGTTGGCAATATCATCGTTGACAATATACCCTATACGATATCACTGTTGACAATATACCCTATTCGATATCACTGTTGACAATATACCCTATACGATATCACAGTTGACAATATACCCTATACGATATCACTGTTGACAATATACCCTATACGATATCACTGTTGACAATATACCCTATACGATATCACTGTTGACAATATACCCTATACGATATCACTGTTGACAATATACCCTATACGATATCACTGTTGACAATATACCCTATACGATATCACTGTTGACAATATACCCTATACGATATCACTGTTGACAATATACCCTATACGATATCACTGTTGACAATATACCCTATACGATATCACTGTTGACAATATACCCTATACGATATCACTGTTGACAATATACCCTATACGATATCACTGTTGACAATATACCCTATACGATATCACTGTTGACAATATACCCTATACGATATCACTGTTGACAATATACCCTATACGATATCACTGTTGACAATATACCCTATACGATATCACTGTTGACAATATACCCTATACGATATCACTGTTGACAATATACCCTATACGATATCATCGTTGACAATATACCCTATACGATATCACTGTTGACAATATACCCTATACGATATCACTGTTGACAATATACCCTATACGATATCATCGTTGACAATATACCCTATACGATATCACTGTTGACAATATACCCTATACGATATCACTGTTGACAATATACCCTATACGATATCACTGTTGACAATATACCCTATACGATATCACTGTTGACAATATACCCTATACGATATCACTGTTGACAATATACCCTAGCACTTTTTAAACCCTGGCGATAACAATATCCCCTAACGTGAGGATAACAACATCCCCTAATTGAATAACAACATCCCCTAACGTGAGGATAACAATATCCCCTAATGGAATAACAACATCCCCTAACGTGAGGATAACAATATCCCCTAATTGAATAACAACATCCCCTAACGTGAGGATAACAACATCCCCTAATGGAATAACAACATCCCCTAACGTGAGGATAACAATATCCCCTAATGGAATAACAACATCCCCTAACGTGAGGATAACAACATCCCCTAATGGAATAACAACATCCCCTAACGTGAGGATAACAATATCCCCTAATTGAATAACAACATCCCCTAACGTGAGGATAACAACATCCCCTAATGGAATAACAACATCCCCTAACGTGAGGATAACAATATCCCCTAATGGAATAACAACATCCCCTGATGCTTTTGTAAAGCGTGGGGATAATAATTACCTAAGTAGTTTGATACATATATCTCAACCTTGAATACGTTGTAATTAGAATCAGAAATATCGGTCATGGTCTTGGAATTAAAGAGGGTGTCCTGGCATAATTATGAATGTCTGAGTTATGTGGACAACTCGTTTATGATCCCAATGGCAGCAAATTCCTTCATTTTTTGCTGTTGTTTCTGATGTTTTTTATAGAAAACTTGCGTTAGGCATCATGCAAATTCAGATATATACATATCTTTATATCGGACAGTTTCGTTTCGTATTACTATTTTATCCTGCATGCAAAATGTAGTATTAAAAGTTCAAACTAAAAAAAAAAAAGATTTCAGTTTGTTCTCTGTATTCTTTATTGTACTGCTAAAGGAAGTTTTCACCGCTATTTATTGTACTGCTAAAGGAAGTTTTCACCGCTAAACAGTAGGCTAAACAGTAGGCTAAACAGGTAGATTTCACCCGATTTTCATGTTAGCAGTTTTGTTAGGGGTTTTGTGGCTAACCCATTTGCTAATGCTTTTCTTTTTTTGCATATTAGCGACTAAAAATTGGTACACCTTAAACATTTTATTCTGATATCATCAGAACACTTGAAATTCTTTTCATCTTGTTTAAATTTACGACACTTGATAAGAGTTGTATCCAGTTTTTGTTAGAAAAGTTAAGTATTTTCTTTCAAGGAACTGTCATAGCATCTCACTTGGTTGTGTATTGCCATACTGCCACTGTCATAGCATACATGTACGTAACTCACTTGGTTGTGTATTGCCATACTGCCACTGTGACATAGCATACATGTACATAACTCACTTGGTTGTGTATTGCCATACTGCCACTGTCATAGCATACATGTACGTAACTCACTTGGTTGTGTATTGCCGTACTGCCACTGTCATAGCATACATGTACGTAACTCACTTGGTTGTGTATTGCCGTACTGCCACTGTCATAGCATACATGTACGTAACTCACTTGGTTGTGTATTGCCATACTGCCACTGTCATAGCATACATGTACGTAACTCACTTGGTTGTGTATTGCCATACTGCCATGCATAAATTTGTGAAACACAGGGTGATATAATACAATACAGACAGAATATATCACAAGTGGTCATGATTTGCCGCAAGGCATCCAGGGAAAAGTAGGTTAATGAAGAACTGTCACATTGTTGAGTGAATAATTTAATTGTGTTTCTGGCAATATAAAGTCACATGTTATAATGATGGTGGACAATTTCCTGAAAAACATGTCGTAATTAGGATATTATATTATTCATTTGATAATTAATAAAATAAAATAAAAATTGTCTGCGAGTATATGGGATCGAGTTCATACTACTGCAAATTTCCACCTTCTCAGCGTGCAACATTTTAACCATCAATGATCAAACAGACGTGACAGACGTGAATCAAACCCCCTTGAGCACCGCCATGGTTCCAAATTTCTTTTGATCCAACAAAATCACAAAATATTAATAAATAACTGAAATTTATAAAATGACATTGATAAAAAAATAAAATACTGAAACAATTCTTCTTATTTTTTACAAATCTTCAGTGATATTGTTGCGTTCAAAAAAAAGAAAAGCAAAAAGGCTACAAAGAGACACACCACAGTCCTGAAATATTTATCTAGTAGTAAAATCTCTGTTTATTAACCCAATATCATTTTAAATATATTTAAATATTGAGGTAATACAAATTGGAGTCGTTCTTTGTTATGATATCAAGATTTAAATATTTTATCGCTTATAAAACAATTTATAACATGCAAAAAACATTTGTATTGTACTATAAAAAAATAATTCAATACTGAGTTGAAAACATTCAAGTTATGTAGAAAACATAAGTTTTAAAAGTTCAGGATTGCCAATTATGTCTCTTTAAACAAAAAATATCCCTGCTGTATTTGTAATTTCTGGTAGCTACGATTGAGGGCCTGTTCAGTGTTCTCCAATTTTTAAAAATTTAGAATTATTTATCTTTGTACATATAATAGTGTCCTTAGGCCACTTCTTTATTATTTTTTGGTTTACAAGATTTTTTTGGAAAAGTGTCCACCAGGAGGTCAAAAAGGAAAACATGAAAATCATAGATCACAAAACATACTGTAAAATGACTGAAACATTGAAAATACATTTAATTTACATTCACTACACAAGAAAGTTGGTCAATATAGTTAAACACACAGCTTAAATGTTGATTTAAAACTGCTTAAATGCCGTTTTTCATATTGTTAAACACAATGCTTAAACTTTGATTTTCATATTGCTAAACACCGTGCTTAAATGTTTTAACACACTGCTTAAATGTTGATTTACATATAGTTAAACACCCTACTAAAATGTTTAAACACACTGCTTAAATATTGATTTTCATATTGTTAAACACACTGCTAAAATGTAAACATATGAATATAAATTAAACACTTTGAAATAGTAGTCAGTTTACTATCAATTAAAATGCATCTGTGTCATTCAAATATTTCTGTATTTAAAAAAAAATAGTGTCAGAACTTGACAACCGTGATTTTCACAGTGGATCATAATTTACAAAGATTTAGTAAAACAATGTTTAAAACAACACCTTGTTTCCTCAGCTCAACGAACAAGAACTTGTAACCGAAATGCTGCATGGCAGCAATCGGTGTCGTTCCTTCTACGGTTGTCCGATCTCCATCGCTGGATCGGCAAGCCGAAATCCCACGCACACGGAGGTTGTCATCGGGAAGTACACGGCTGATTGCCGTACCGACTGTTTCTGTCATTTCTGCCCTCAGAAATACTTTACCGGAGCCTTTTACCGATGAAAACCCCCAAAAGGTTACTTCAAAAAATACCGAACAGGCCATTTTGAGAGTTTCCGGTATGACAGTTGACAGGTTCACGCGATATCACTCGAAATTATTCAATAAAATTGAGGAACTACCGCAAACCAGTCCACTTTCAATTCACATTCGTCCCAAATTATTTCGTTTTTTTTCCGTTTCGCACCAAAATCGATACGGTCGGGAAAATAATTTTGAAAAAAAAAGTGAAATTGCATTTATTTATTTTTTCTACTTTTCGGAAAATTAGACCCGCCGGTTTTGTAAACCAATTTATATAAAAGGAGTGGCCTTACAGACCAATGTAAAATGCATGTAAAATGCACCAGAACACACCATTTTGCACCGTCAGAATAAAAAAAATCCGGGGGAGACCCCCCAAGAAGGAGGGGACACCCCTCCCACGACGCCCACCCCCTCACTTCTCGCATTGTATGCAACTGCACCTACTACAATTATCTTTTCACCTACTACTTCATATTTTCTGGAGAGCACTGCCTGTTTCTTCCTTTCCCACGTTTGTTGTATGACTGTTTTATTTTATTTCTAGCAGCAAGTAGCTGTGGTCCAGGTGCTGCTTCAGAAAACCACCGATTTGCCGAGTACAATTTCTCATCACTACAGCGCTGCCATCTATGTGACAAATTTCTGTACGGGTTGATGCGACAAGGAGTGCAGTGTCGAGGTAAGCGCCAAGCGTTTATAGCCCCTCCCTCCATTTTGGACACCATGGTCACAGTCTACGGTTATTAGCCACAGGGCCTTCCCCAGGAATGTTTTACGGGATAGTGGCATTTAACGCGCGAGGGTGTGGGGTGGGTGCGGGAGGGGGTCCCCTGCTGGATGTCGATTTTTTTTTTATGTTTAAAAGTAAAATACGGGTTTTGGCATACACCGGACACATTTAAAACATGTTTTAAATATATCTACTAGTCTGCCATAGATAGTATATGTAGATTTTTTTTACTGGTTTTTTGTTTGTTTTTTGGAAAAAGATGATAACACTCAACTTTATACATTGTTTCCTTTGCTGTTCTAGATTTTTTTTTTATCTTATTAACACTTCATTATAGATGTGGTGAAGTTGAGCAGGAGTAATTATATTATTTTTAAGTGAATAACATTTAACAATAACACACTTGAAAACGCAGTGTCGTGTGTTTTTTAAGCATCCGAAATAAGGACTATCCGGATTTACACATACTTTTTACGCTGACATTGTCTTACAATAACTTAGGTCTAAGTCATGTTAACGGCATCAAGCCATTAGCGTTTTCGAAGAAAAAAAAGGTAGGAAATGGTTATAACGGTTATAAGTTTATTTAAAAGTTACAAAATTGCTGTCTTTATTCATAATTAATCATAATTAATCGTTTTAGATGAAACACGGAAGCAAATTCAAAACCGGAAGTAACCTAAATTTATAATCTGCAACGCCGAGATTCTTATAATTTTATGTGATTATCGAATAACTTGCGTTTGTGAGATTATTTTCTCATCATTATCTATTTAAAACGCGATAAAAGGATGGAGGCACGTTAATTCAACGCTACAATAAAATATAACATAAGTAAATTGTTTTCACATTTGATGACGTAATACGTTTACAGGTCATGTACGCATGGTTGAATTCTTGAATTAGACCCTTATCGCGTAGGTAATTAACACCTCTTCTGCTCTAATCCTTATGAAAACACTCCAATCAGGAGCTAAGGACGTATGCTTGTCAGGAGTTTATGCCTCAAGGCGTTATTTGATCAGATATGTCATTAATTAACACTGGGAAATGAATGTTTTGACCCACTTTTAAGGGATCGCGGCACGGTTTTAAAGGATTGCGGTCAGATTAAGGATAGCGGCATGTCTGTTTCAAAAGTTACGGGATCGCGGCGCCGCTACGCCATAAATGGCTGGGGAAGGCCCTGAGCCATATGAAGTCTTGCTCGATGAAACAAAAGGATTTATGTTGTTTTAAAAACCTTGTCAGATTCGTGTACAAATTACACTTGGATTCAAAAGCTTGTATTTTCTACAAGTTTTTCTAAGGCCACAAAAAAAAGGTCTGTTTCCAGTAACATGCTCAAAAAAAACAGTAGGTAGGCTTTTTTTTCAAAGCATATTTTCATCCAATAAAATCTTCAGAAATTGGAGTCCTCCATCATTTATTTTGGTATCGGAATACTATCTACTATTTGAACTGTCAAACAAATGTAATATTTTTAAGAATCAAGCTTATTTCCTAGGAGAAATGCACTTTCGAAACAACGGACATTTTGATAATGTCGACTGCAGAAACGGTGCAATTTTTTTTTTGTATATTCCGCGGAAGTGGGTAAACGCTTTTATGTCATATTATTCAGTTGATTTTGAATAAATGTTTTCCCAGTAAGTAAATTAAAACTTTTCTGTGATTTATATAGATTGTTCAACATCTCGTGCTTGATTTTCATGAGACAATCAAACTTCAAATAGACCTATACTTTTACATTGCAACATGTATCAGGTACCGTGCATGCGTTGATCTAGATCTAGTAGTGGACACGAGATGGAATAAATAAAAAAAGTCTCCCAATTAATTTCATGTTCAGTATGGTTTTGATCTCTTTTTTTTCCGATGTTGTGTTTACATTTCTCAGTGGAATGGTAATTGCTTTCAAACAGCTTTGGCTACTTCGGCCATTTCGGCCATTTCGTCATTACAAAAGGGAAGCATTTGTTGCTAAGCGACGGGACCGATAAAACACTTCAGAATATCTGTGATCGTTGTCATCGTCTTCTAAAAAAATCGCTGATTGCAATAAATAACGGTCGTCAGCAAAAAAATAGGGTTGGTCGGGTTACTGGAAACAGAACTCTCTTTTTTTTTTTGGCTTAATAAAAATAAAATATTAAGCAAAACGGGGACATTCTCCAGGTTAGTTAAAAGGAAATACCGAAGTTAGGGGTTGACAATTATTCGACCAGTGTATTTTGTTTTGGGATCTGAAATGGTTATATCTTAAAACAGGTGGTCTCTCAGTTCAGGTTTTACTTTATTGTTAATTCTGATATATACAAAGCAACAAGACTTCAATCAACCAGTTAAAATGTTAATTTAAGACATCCTCATCTCATAATGTTTCTATGATGCACATTTTTTTTTTAATACTGTTAGAAAACTGTTCATGATCAGTTCTTATTTGAATTTCTGACAGATTGATTCACAAAAATTACATTTATTTTCTTGAATTTCTTTCATAAATCTTTAGGTGTACATCCCACCGAAGATGAATTTGTTTTTATGTTTTCTGTGTTGGCATAACATTGTAATTATTTGCCATTTTAAGACACTGGAAATGTCATTCCATTCATAAATAGTGAGATGCTTTTGGTTTCTGTTATCGCATTTCATGAGAAGATGACAAAGTTTGTTTTTTAATTAAAAGCTTGAAATCGGGGAAAAAAATGTGTTTTTGTTTGAAATGTTTGAGATGATGACAAGACATTGATATTATTTATGTTTTGTTTTTTTTATTCTAGAATGCGGCATCTGCAGCCATAGATACTGTTCCTCGACCAAGCCGTCGGAATGCAGCACACCTAAATTGGAACGTCATAGGAGGCCAAGTTTTTCACAAAGTATGTATAATTAATGAACAAACATGACTGGGTTACAAATCCTTATCGTGTTGTTTTTTTGCCCTTTTTATAACTTCTAAGATGTCCAATTACAATATATAAGTTACATACGTAAGAATTTTTTTTTTTAACACAGTTTTCTTAAAACCATAAACAGATCTGTACATGTATAGCTGTTTTTGAGAAGAAAAGGCACTGAAATAGGTCTACATGTACATGTTTTTTACTGTCAAGTGTTACGCGACCTTTTGGAATCTCACAACTGTTACCACATTACAAAGTTTTCCCCGACATATGACAGCAGTGTTATAAATAAGTTGTGGGATGTTCACTATCGATGATGAAATAATTATCTGGATCTATTCTAACATAATCTCAGTGGCTAGTATGGTGGCTAGTTATCCCAGCCCCAGTATGATCTTTCCTTCCAGTAGAATGTAGGCCACTCGTGGTTGACACTTCATTATCACTGCAAATATTCAGGTCATGAAATCCCATTTCATACAATTTAAACATATTCAAACAATTAAAAGTTTGAATTTCAAACAATCACAAATATTAAATAACTGCAATTCAGACCAGCATGTAACAAAAGGAAAAGTGACATTTAACATATATGCCTCCCACCGAGATTTAAAAATCTGTGCCAATTAATTTTATACATTTAAATCGTTAAATGGAAATTAGAGACCGTTTCCTTTCTTTTCTTTTCACATACTTTTTAAATAAGATTTTGTCAGCAGTTTTGACATTTTGAAACAAAGCTGTGAAAGCCTTTATGGGCAAAGTGTCAGTGTTCTAGATCAGAAGGATTGGACCTCTTTGCTGCCCAGTAATTTATAGTAGATCCATGATAACCCACCTAATGATGTAAGAACCACATGTCTACACACACTGCCAAAAATAACCCCTTCAAATTATTCTATTCAAATTGTGTAACCATAAAAATCATAGCTATTAAGTTGTCTTTTCCTAAATGGGCTGTATTATGGTGGTGCAATACACAATTTTATTAAACCTTTCTTCTCACTAAAAAGGCTCTTCCCATAAAATAACAGAGATGTATTGATTTGAACAAGGTCCAACTTTTATAATATCTACAGTTGATAACTGAAACCTGTTCTATTTGTGTAACACAGTTTGCCTTTGTTATAAGTGGGTCAGATAAAGTGCAGACTTGGCAGTGCAGGTTAGTGGGTCATTGGCAATATTGCAGTGTAAGGGAAACAACTCTGTACACTTCTGGATATCGGAAGATTATTGGAAAATGCACCATTAAATGGGGAGAGAATTTTTACAGCCCAGTTTTTCTATGCATGATTCATTGGGTGTAGGCGTAATAATGTAGTTATGAACTATGTGTAGACTGTTATAAACTATGTGTAGACTGTTATAAACTATGTGTAGACTGTTATGAACTATGTGTAGACTGTTTTAACCGTTTGATGTTCATTTCATATGTACAGTTATCTTTTGTAGACAGCATTCTTGAAAAATAAAATTGTGCATGTTTTTATTTGCAGATTCTGTATTTGGTGCTGATTTACATGAGGAGATGACCAGGACGCACTCGGAAGCACCGCTGGTTGTAATAAAGTGTGTCGAGGAAATAGAACGTGCTTGTGGCCAGCATGGTAAGACACAAATATAGAATTCGCCTCAAGCTGATTTTGGTTATATATGTATATATACAATATACACATACATGTACAAAACAGGGTTTTACTAAGTTTGAAAATGGACAAACATCTTGAATAATAAACGTATATGATCAGAATTGTCCTTAATTAAAAAAAGACATCCACACTCAGTTACACCAAAACATATAACATATAGGGAAAATGGTACTTTTTGAGCACTAACCATTTTTTTTCTTCAAATTATTGGGGGTGGCCAAAGCATACTCTGACACACATCCCCACCCCACCCCACGAACCACCACCACCACCACCTTCTGAACATTGGGGGGTGGGGTGGGGCGCTGGCCCTCCCGGCTCCTACGCCTATGATGGCCTGCAAGAACCATGTTTTTTCCAATATGAAAACGTATGGAAAATGTATCTCTTTTATAAACTGTATGATGGAATATAGTATTTAAGGAAACATGTCGACATTCTTCTATAAAGGCACAATTCTAAAAATGTCTATCTTTGGCATTCTGAAAAAAGAAGAAGAGAGGACTGCCCGTTCTCTGCAGAAATACCCATTTTAAGGTGTGTCTATATTTATATATTTTCAGAGTCGGAAGCCTTAAGCGTCTACAGAATATCAGCTAAAACAGAAGAAATCAATGAGATAAAGACATCCTTCAACAAAGGTAAAAAAAGGTTTCTCCGATACTCGCCATTTGTATGTCTTCAAAAGATTTGAATGAGTGGAAATCACGATTTTGACTTGTTATGGTCTTCATTTAATCACGCTCCTGTCAAATGCAGAACTGAGAAGCCGTGAATGGTTATGATTCAATATTTGTCAAAATTGAATAGAAGTGTCGGAAGATTTATCATTCACAAACTGGTTTGATGGTAAAAATTGTGGATATTAAATATTAAACCAAGAATTTATTCCTGAAATACCATGATTTGTCTGTCTATCTTCAAATACTTCATTACTCTGAGTCTCTTAAAAGGATACTGTGAAAGTGCACGTCTGTGCTGCAATAAATTAAATTTCAAGATAGTTTTGTCTGGTGAGCTTGTTGAATCCAGCTATAAATTAATATTATTACCGTAAAACCGTTGTTAGAGCCTCAGACTGGCTCCAGTTTAGGGACGTGTTCATTATAGACCATGGGCTACTCAACTTTTCGGTACCAACTCAGCTGGCAAATTTTAAATGCTACTACCACCTTTTAGATATATCTTCATAAAAAAGACATAGCCAGGATATTTTTTCTGAAACAGTAGCTTAACACATTAATTTTGGAGAAAAACATGCAAATTTGAACAAAAATCGCTAAAAACTGGAATAATTTTTTTAATATTATTATCATTGCAATATTAGGGAGCTGAAGCTTCTGAAAGTTGTCTGTTATATTCATATAAATACAAATACTATTTGAAATGAACAAAATGTATACAGCTTGCCATTTTGGGCAGGGTAAAAAAAGAATACAAAACGCTGATTTTTGGAATAATTATTTTAAAAAAATATGGACACTTCCAATTCAACAAAATAGAAGTTATTAAAATGTTTTCATTCATCTAAAGATATAGGTAAAATTCTAAAGGATCAGAGGTTTGGAAAAACTGGGATATTTTGAGCCAAAAGTTGCAAATTTAAACCAAAATCTCTAAAAACGGGATTACTTTTAAAAATATAATTCTCATTACAATATAAGGAGATTGAAAGTCCTTAAAGTTATCTGTTATATACAAGTTCATGAAAACAAATATTTTGAATGAATAAAATATATTAAATCTTGAAATTTTGGGGTGAAATAAACACAAAATGAATTAAAGTTGCTGATCTTTGGAATAGTTATGAAATTTTAAATTATGATTAAAACATAGCAAAACAAAAGTCGTCATAGTATTTCCTTTAATGTAAAGGTGTCATGAGCTACAGAAGAGACAGTCCTAAAGGATCAGAGATTTCAAAATGCCATTTCTTTTGGGCCAACATATCAAAATTTAAACCAAAAACTGCCGAAAACGACTATTTAAAATCCAATTTTATTGCAATATATTAAAGGGAGTTGAATGTTGTTTAAACATACTATTATTAATGTACATGGGGAAAATGTTTGGAATTAACAAAGTTGCTGAAAATGAGGGAAAAAAACTTGCTTCTTTCTATTAAATGTAAGATTATCATTTCTTTATTAAATGTGAGATTATCCTTTCTTTATTAAATGTGAGCTTATCCTTCCTTAATTAAATGTGAGATTATCCATCCTTTATTAAATGTGAGATTATCCTTCCTTTATTAAATGTGAGCTTATCCTTCCTTAATTAAATGTGAGATTATCCATCCTTAATTAAATGTGAGATTATCTGTCCTTTATTAAATGTGAGATTATCCGTCCTTTATTAAATGTGAGATTATCCTTCCTTAATTAAATGTGAGATTATCCTTAATTAAATGTGAGATTATCCTTCCTTTCAGCGAGTGATATTAGCCAGGTGAGCCTGGAGAGTTTTAATGTTCACTGCGTGGCTGGTGCCCTGAAGAAATATCTCCGCGAATTGCCCAACCCAGTCATACCCGTGGAGATGTACAGCACATTTATAGACATTGCTAGTAAGTCAAACCACATTTATAGACATTGCCAGTATGTCAAACCACATTTATAGACATTGCCAGTAAGTCAAACCACATTTATAGACGTTGCCGGTAAGTCAAACCACATTTATAGATATTGCCAGTAAGTCAAACCACATTTATAGATATTACCAGTAAGTCAAACCACATTTATAGACATTGCCAGTAAGTCAAACCACATTTATAGATATTGCCAGTAAGTCAAACCACATTTATAGATATTGCCAGTAAGTCAAACCACATTTATAGACATTGCCAGTAAGTCAAACCACATTTATAGAGTAAATAATAAGACATTGCCAGTAAGTTGAACACATTTATAGACATTGCCAGCAAGTCGAACACATTTATAGAGTAAATAATAGACATTGCCAGTAAGAACCACGTCTACACACACTGCCAAAAATAACCCCTTCAAATTATTCTTCAAATTGTGTAACCACAAAAAGCATAGCTATTAAGTTGTCTTTTCCTAAATGGGCTGTATTATGGTGGTGCAATACACAATTTTATTAAACCTTTCTTCTCACTAAAAAGGCTCTTCCCATAAAATAACACATTTACAGACATTGCCAGTAAGTCGGAACACATTTATAGACATTACCAGTAAGTGAAACACATTAACAGACATTGCCAGTAAGTCAAACACGTCTACATAAAACATGTATAAAACGGATTTTTTTTGTGGTGGAAATGGTATTTAAATTAAAATCCATCTTTTGGCCGTCTGCAGTTTGGTATATTATTGATGGTGATAGAAGTCTCATTGCTTATTAACCCTAAAACATGTCTGCCAGAGATTTATGTTCACTGTCCTGTCCGGCAGTGAAAGCTTTCACTTCATCTGCCTACACCAATTTGTTGTCAAATTGAAGATGCCGTATATAGAACATAATCACATATCTCTGTGAAGCTTCATTATTGATTTGAGTACGACATGTTTCGCTTCTTGTTACATTCTTCTTGTTAAATTATTATATAATCTGATTATGGACTGGTGCTCTATAAATGTCTAGCTTCATGTCATGTCATTGAACCAAATCTGCCATGTTGGACTATGGAATCTGCATTTGATTCATATATATTGTCCAACATTTTAGTGTCGGTATTGTTGATCAGATCTAATCTGAAATACTAGTTTGTACTTTTAGAAAGTGTCGATTCTTACAGATGGCAGGAGATGTACAGTAATGGTTCTACCCAGGAAAAGTGGGTCACCGGTGGTCTGCCTTCCATCACAAAAAAAGTCGTTTATAACCTTCCTTGTATGTGTTGAAAATGATATAAAACACCAAAAAACAAACAAAACTGAAATACTGAATTTATAGTATGAAGACTTGTTTTCTTATCCAAAAATAAAATGAAAAGTTCAATAAATTATTTTCTTGCAAATACTTTGACAGCAATCTTTAATGAAATTTTAAAGGAGCATATGTCATGTATGTGTCAGGAAGTAAGATAAATCTAAAATGAAATTCAATCTTTATAAACAAGATGAGATTGACCATTTATTAACGTCACAATTTTAAAGCAATTACAAATATACTTCTCTCTGCCCCACAGCTTCATCTACTGATTCTACAGAAATGGCAAAAAGCTTGCTTGAGGTAGTGGACCAGATGCCTCCATCACACAAGTCGACGTTGCGCTACCTCATGGGCCACTTCATACGTCTGTGGCGGATACAGCACGACTCAGGCATGGAGGACGGGTTGGACAAGCTCTCTCACGTCTTCTGTCATATCTTGTTGCGACCGCCGTGGGAAAAAATCATGTAAGAACCATAAAGATTGTTTTTCTGTTCATTGAAAACATTTCCATCACTTATTGGTCGCTATAATGTCAGTGGTTCTGACTATAATGTCAGTGGTCTGACTATAATGTTAGTGGGTCTGACTATAATGTCAGTGGGTCTGACTATAATGTCGGTGGTCTGACTATAATGTCGGTGGTCTGACTATAATGTCAGTGGGTCTGACTATAATGTCAGTGGTCTGACTATAATGTCAGTGGTCTGACTAATGTCAGTGGGTCTGACTATAATGTCAGTGGGTCTGACTATAATGTCAGTGGTCTGACTATAATGTCAGTGGGTCTGACTATAATGTCAGTGGTCTGACTATAATGTCAGTGGGTCTGACTATAATGTCAGTGGTCTGACTATAATGTCAGTGGTCTGACTATAATGTCAGTGGGTCTGACTATAATGTCGGTGGTCTGACTATAATGTCAGTGGGTCTGACTATAATGTCAATGGTCTGACTATAATGTCAGTGGTCTGACTATAATGTCAGTGGTCTGACTATAATGTCAGTGGTCTGACTATAATGTCAGTGGTCTGACTATAATGTCAGTGGGTCTGACTATAATGTCAATGGTCTGACTATAATGTCAGTGGGTCTGACTATAATGTCAGTGGGTCTGACACTGGTTCAATGGCAAATATTAATCAATTCTTAGCCTTGGTTCAATGATAGTAAATGCTTCACTTGTCGGCCTCTACAACGTCCATGGATCTAAAAAAAAAAGCATGTATCTGTGATGTCAGATATTATCCAATTGAAAAGTAACTATTCAATCTTAAATCTTTGTGTCTCCCTGGCAGATTGGTTAACAACGTTGCTTTGTAAACCTTCGCCTCTCACCGCTGAGCATTTGAATCCCACTGGGAGCTCGACTTGTAAGTGAGGAAGTGTCGATTCTTATCGATGGCGGGAGATGTACTGTACTGGGAAAAGTGGGTGGTCTGCCTCCACCACAAAAAATCAACCGTCATGTATAACTTTACATGTGTTGAAAATGACATAAAACACCATACAAACAAACAAACAAACAAAACTTAAATCTTTGTCTAATTTAGAGAAAATTGTATTCATGTTCCATATAGTATATATTGGTATAAAAAATACTTTTTTAACTATTATTAGTAATTTTCTAACATATCTATCTTTCTCTTTCAGAGAAATTGTGGAAAATACTAAATTACACATAGAAATTTTTGAGGAATTGTTACGTAATGGTAGTTGGGGCGAGTCGACACCCCCGTCCCCTCCACCCATTCCCCCGAGGCCACCGAAGGTCACCGAGGATTTTACTGCTGTGATTCAACAACACCACAGCACGCAGGATCAGCTGAAGGAGGCGGAGTGGTACTGGGGGACGGTGTCGCGGGAGGAAGTGAATGAACTATTAAGAGACAAACCCGACGGAACTTTCTTAGTTCGGGATGCTTCTTCGCCCGGGGATTACACATTAACTCTTCGGAAAGGTGGAGCTAACAAGCTCATAAAAATTTACCACAAGGATGGAAAATATGGATTTGTGGAGCCTTTAACAAGTGACTCTGTGGTGGAATTAATACAATATTATAAGCATAATTCATTAGCAATTTATAACCGGACATTAGACATTAAGCTGTTGTATCCAGTGTGTCACACTCGGACAGCGGTGAGTTAACACATAATAATCTACTTTGGTTTTGAAAATTCAAGTTTCTAAATGATTTTATATCTGAAGAAATTATCATATAATTAACTCTGTTTTGAGGATTTCAAGTTTATGAATAAACATGTTGTGAATTTTACTTCAGAGTAAAATACCTAAAACCGGTGTTAATACCAATCCAAAGTATGTTTTCAAATTGTAGGCTATAAGGCCTAAAATACAAACTCTTATATTATGACGGAGGTTAAAAGAAAAGTCCAACCTATCGCCCATCACCCCTTTTAAAAATTGTATTAGGCCTAAAATAAACTCTTACACTTTGACTGAAAACAATTAGGCCGACCTACCAACCATTTGTTTTTTTAGGTCATTAGGTCATTGGCGGTTTCCACTTCTTTTTTTTTGTAAGGCCTTGAAACTTACAAAATGATATATATATATATATATATAATATATAAACCTATTTTCATGCTATATTTAAAATTGTACACACCTATTATGAATTAAATATTAAAATCTTGTTAACAATTGCATTACAGGACAATGCGCCGTCGGACGATATTCACCAAGAGAAGGCGAGGTTACGCCAAATCAACAAGGACTTTCAGGTAAAGGAGATGGAGTATGACGGGCTGTATGAGGAACACTCCAAGACACAACTGGACCTGCAGTTGAAACACCAGGCATTAGATGCCTTCAAGGAAACCATCTCCGTCTTCGAGGAACAAATGGAGCTTCATCGTCGCTTCCACGGCGAGGCCTCTCCGCATGAAATACAAAGGTATATACTTGGAAGCTAAATACGAAACTTGCGAGGTTTAGGCTTCGTTTCCTATAAACTTGCGGTCATAAAAAGTTTTATAGGATATAAAAGATAGTTTTTATGCAAAGAATTTTTTGAATTTTCTTAACTTGTAAGCTTTTCAAATAGAAATAAGTTAAGAGTTTTGAGCAATGAAGTTTACAAAAATAACTAACTGTGGCGTTGAGTCGTGACATCATTACAGGATTGCTGACGTCGACGTCGTCCACCAATAACGTTCAATAAAGCGAATAATTTCGGATGAAATCATACATAAACTGATTGAAAATGTAATAAAGATTGTTTAACTGCTGGTATCGATTACAGGGAAATCCTTCATTCGATGATAGACGTGTTGTTTTTTTCACTTGCATAAGCTCGTTCATGAAAAGAACCATACATCTACCATCTCGTGAAGGATTTCACTATAATCGATTACAGCAGTTAAATAAGCTCTATATATTTTCTCTGTAACTTTTAAGCCTTTAAAATATAAATACATGGAACTTAATGCGCAAAGAAGTTTCTGTATAGTATTCACAACTTTAAAAATCAAATTTTAACTTTTTTGTTTACACCTGAAGAAACAACTCTATTATATAGAATTGTAAACATTTCACGTTCATATTCCTGTCTATTTGCAGATTGCACGAAAACCTGGAACTTTTGAAGGGCCGCCTCATGAGCATAACAGAGAGCAAGTGTCAGCTAGAGGTCGACATTAAACGCAAAACCCAGCATAATAGGGCCCTCATCAGCGAGATGAACAGTCTCAAACCAGAAATCAAGCGACTTAGTCGCCAGAGAGACCACCTGAAAAAGTGAGTATTATCTATGTGTTAAACTATTAGGAAATCAATGTTGGCACACACTGTTGGGGAATTCTGAAAAAAAAACGATGTGGATACTAGTTTTTTAGCTCTACTGATCAGAGATCTACTACTCCTCTGAAACTACTGGATGGATATTCATGAAACTTTACAGAAATGTTGCCCATGAAGTCTAGTTGATCCTAGCAAAAATTCATGTTGATGTGAAATCCAAGATGGCCGCCAAATCTAAAAATAGGTTTTTAAAAAACAAGTTTGTAGCGACTACTTCTTGAAAACTCTAAGGGATATTGATATGGGACTTGTTCTGTAATGATCAGCATGACATGTCCTTGTCGAAAATCGTTTTGATTCGACGTTAAACATGGCTGCCAGCAGCCATCTTTGTTTACATAGTTATATAATGAAAACTTGTAGCGACTACTCCTCTGAAACTACTTGACGGATTTTCATGAAACTTCACAGGAATGTTGCTCTTAATGTCTTATTGATCCTAGCAAAATTTCAGGTCGGCCAGAAATTCAAGATGGCCGCCACGGCTAAAAATAGATTTTTAAAAAATAAGTTTGTGGCGACTACTTCTTGAAAACTATAAGAGATATTGATATGGGACTTTTTTTAAAATGATCAGCATGACATGATGTTGGTCCTTGTCGAAAATCGTTTTGATTCAACGTTAAACATGGCTGCCAGCGGCCATCTTTGTTTACATAGAGTTATATAATGAAAACTTGTAGCGACTACTTCTCTGAAACTACTTGACGGATTTTCATGAAACTTCACACGAATGTTGCTCTTGATGTCTAATTGATCCTAGCAAAATTTCAGGTTGGCCAGAAATTCAAGATGGCCGCCATGGCTAAAAATAGATTTTCAAAATACAAGTTTGTAGCGACTACTTCTTGAAAACTATAAGTGATATTGATATGGCACTTTTTCTAAATGATCAGCATGACATGATGTTGGTCCTTGTCAAAAATTGTTTTGATTTGATGTTAAACATGGCTGTCAGCGGCCATCTTTGTTTACATAGAGTTATATAATGAAAACTTGTAGCGACTACTCCTCTGAAACTACTTGACGGATTTTCATGAAACTTCACAGGAATGTTGCTCTTGATGTCTAATTGATCCTAGCAACTACTTCTTGAAAACTATAAGTGATATTGATATGGGACTTTTTCTAAAATGATCAGCATAACATGACGGTTATTCAAGTCAAACATTATTTTGATTCGACGTTAAACATGGCTGCCAGTGGCCATCTTTGTTTACATAGAGTTATATAATGAAAACTTGTAGCGACTACTCCTCTGAAACTACTTGACGGATTTTCATGAAACTTCACACAAATGTTGCTCTTGATGTCTTATAGATCTTAGCAAGATTTCAGGTCGGCCAGAAATTCAAGATGGCCGCCATGGCTAAAAATAGATTTTTAAAAAATGAGTTTTGTAGCGACTACTTCTTGAAAACTATAAGAGATATTGAAATGGGACTTTTTCTAAAATGATCAGCATGACTTGATGGTTATCCGAGTCGAACATTATTTTGATTCAATGTTAAACATGGCTGTCAGCGGCCATCTTTGTTTACATAGAATTATATAATGAAAACTTGTAGCGACTACTCCTCTGAAACTACTTGACGGATTTTCATGAAACTTCACAGGAATGTTGCTCTTGATGTCTTATTGATCCTAGCAAAATTTCAGGTTGGCCGAAAATTCAAGATGGCCACCACGGCTAAAAATAGATTTTCAATAAACAAGTTTGTAGTGACTACTTTTTGAAATCAAAATCAATCAGTAGAGCTTCAAGGTCATTGACCACTTGTTATGCAGATTAATTCGGAAGTATTTAGATTACAGTTTATATTGTTGGGGTATTGGCGTAGTAATCAATCAAACTTTTTAAATTAAAAGAAAATTGCATGTTTTGCTTGCATTGGAATTTAATAATTGTTAAATATAAGTAAAATGGGAAAAGACAGTTTAAATCCATAAAATTTATATGTTCTCAAACTTTTATCATAAAATAGGATTATCAGTTGAGTAAATTGATCTACATTTAATTTTTAATGTGCATCGTATGTGTCTAAGGAAGGGTTATATATTTGTCATGTGTTTTTAATTTTAAGAATTTCTTAAAGTGTCTGTACAAGATTTATAACACGTTATACACGCCTCCGCAAGAGTTTCTATAAGTGCCAAAAATATATGTAATGGCATAGACATTAAAATAGCTGACAGCACTGAAAGCAGATGTTGGTATTTTTAAAAATGTTTAGAAACAACAGGAAAGGGAGAATAATGAATAATTTAGTTGAAAAATGGTATTAATAGATTTTGTTTTTGTTTAATTTCAATTTATGACCCCATCGTCTTCCTTCACAGATGGTTGCTAGATAAGAAGGTCGCTGCTGCAGATCTCGACAGTATCCTGGAAGAGAAGGATAATGACGGTGGATCATACGAAAGTCAGCAGATGTTGCCGCACCAGGACGAGAGCACGTGGCTCATCAACTCTGACCGTCGCGATGCCGAGATAATGTTGCATGGCACACGAGACGGCACGTTTCTCATACGGCCAAAACACGAAGAAGGAGATGTTTATGTGCTTTCTATTATGTAAGTTGGTGTTCTATGAGTGTTTTATGTTGGTGTTTAGTTGCTATGGTTTGTCCGTGGGTGAACATTGACCGGGTAGTCCCATCTACTGCGGTCGTTCCTTGACATCTAAAACAATCCAACAAATCTATTGGATTGTAATAGAATCTCTCCTCTCTCTCTCTCTCTCTCTCTCTTTATAACCTTACACTGTATTTATGTTGTTCTGTACATGATCTCTCTCGCTATTTAAATCTTCTCAGCAAATGATGTACAAATAAATATGAAGACAAGTGGTAATAAATATTAGTAAAACTTTTGACTCTGGATGTTAGATAATTATGAGTTTGTTTCCTTTTAATCTTGGCACAAGAACTGTTTCACATTTCCATCATACATATTTAATGTTCGTCTTTTTTGTTTGCAGGTATCAAGAAAACATTGGACACTGTAAAATTCTGCATAAAAAGACTGGTTACGGTTTTGCAGAGCCGTTTTTCAAACATGCATCTCTGATGCAGCTAGTGCTACACTACCAACAAGAATCATTAAAGGACCATAATCCTCAGTTGGATATTCGGTTAATGTATCCCGTGAAGGCTCATGAAATGATGTATACACGGGAACCGGTATATCTTCATATGAACCAATATGATTGACACGCAGCGACTGATGGAAAAAGGTTTTTTCTCCACCAAACACCTAATATTGCATTGTTATAATTATGTTTCGGGAATCGTGCCAAAATAAACTTCTGTTGTCGGCGATTGTTTTATCTAAATGAGACAATCACTATTGTGAAATCGCATGCAACGTGACGTTTTGCGCCAGTAAATTGTGATAGCATCGTAACCAGTTCCTGATAATCCAGGCTGACTGTGGCAGATCCTCGTAACTATTCATTGTTATGGAACATTCGGGAGTCGCCAAGGGTGATTACTGTGACGAAGGAGGATAACTACTGTATGAATCATACTAGTTTCTAGATTATTCTGCTTCTGTTGGTTGTTTTTGGACTCGGAGAGTCTTCAACTGTGTTTGGAATTTACTTGTTATCCAAAGGCAGAGGAGAGAATGTTGATTTTTGTATGAAACAAAATGCTTTTGTCGTCTCCCTGAGTGATTTGTAGTTGTTGTGTAGGTCAGGATATCCAAATCCTCAATGCAATATATGCTCTTAATTTTGGAGAGAAAAAACTCGTGTGTAGAAACAGGAATTAACTTCAGATTTTGCAGCAAAAAAATGTATAAATGCTATTTATTGTTTGTCTTCACATTAATATATTAATTTAATAAAACAAAATGTTTTTGACATGTCGTGAATTGCTCTACAAAACTAAAACTAAATATACAAGGTAGGCAACACCGGTGATAACTTATTACAACTGTACAACAATGACTGCGTGGTAGTCTTGTTGTGGTTCGCCATGATGGAATTCACTGATAATTTATTATAGTTGTACAGAATTTATTACAGTTGTACAGCATTATAGCTATCTTGTGGTTTGCCATGACGGGATTCACCGATTTATTGTGACCCAAATTACTTACTGATTTTTATACAAGATATATTGCTTATGGGCATTTTTATTTTGATATCGAGATTGTGCTATTTTTTATAACAATTACCCCTGAAGAAATGCAGATATGATTTTTTTAATATAACCTTTGCTGAAAGTATTTTATTAAGTGCAAATTAAAGCAATTGCTTAATTTGAATGGTCTATATAGATTGTTGAAAGGTGTTTTTTTTCTTATAATTTAAGAAATAATTGTTGATCTTGGATTAAAGATTTTAGTAAAATGATATATGTATTAACCCTTTCGCTGCCACATTCGAAAACATTGATTTTATGACCAATGTAGGTCCAGATCAACATGCGCGCTTTGTGCAGGCTGACCAGGGTTGTCACTGTTCACCACTCAGTAAAAATGTTTTCCATAACACTTTATATATAAAATATTACCGGAATGTTTGAATTCAAATTTTAGCAGACGACATCTGAAATTTGGCGGCAAAAGTGTTAAACACTGACATGTACACAATATAATTTATCGATAAGAACGAATGTACTTTACTCAAACACATTTACTCTGCTTGCCATCTGCCGAGCCAAGGGTGGGTAGTTCAATATCAGTATAAACATTTATGAACAAGGTGTATACATGGGTGTTATATCAAATTGCAATATGGCATTTGATAACGGTCTTGCTTTAATATTGTTTTTGACACAGAAATAACAATTTGATTGAAGCCATACGGTCTTGCTGCATAACTGCATTTAGAGCATACTGAATCTCCTGATTATTGATGGATGATTTCCCAATTTTCAAATTGGTATTACGTCGTTGTGTTACTTATATGTTTATGAGTTGTTCAAATAAACACGTGTCTGCAAATAAATATCGCAAATGGACGTAGTTAACCAGCATACTGACCTTCTGACCTGTAAATTTCTTTTATGATATTTGATTCCAGTTTGTGAAAGGATAATCGGTGGATATGAAATGACACTCTCTATTTACCTTCTTGTACTCCAGAACAAATTAGAAGACGGCACTGTTGCTACTTATACTGTTGCTACTTATATTCGACACTTCAGTGGTGCTTTCTGCCGCTAGTTGGGAGTAGAATTTAAAAAAACATGCATTGGTTGCCCGTGTTCATTTTGGGGTTCAGTTGATCAGAAAGATATATGACTGTTTGTAAGATGATATTAAATGTAGCTTAAAGTTGACGGCTTATGTATAGTTGCTATGGTGCATTTTCCTGTTGTCACGGTGATACCATGTTAAAGCTATCTTGTTATAATATGTATGCAGTTTATACTGTGAGAATGTATATGATCATGTGACTTTACATCCAATGAAATAAAAGTGCTTGCTTGTTTGTGAACTGTACAACTTACTGTTGTATGTAAGTGTGAATTTAAGAAAACTGCTCTTGCAGCTTGTAGTGATGACGATGTTGAGCTCCTGGAGCATCGACGTGATGTAAATTTACGATTTTCTCTTCAAACCTCGAGTTTGAAGCCATCAAACTCAATTCATCACATTAAAAAAAATCAAGCCTTAAGCCACTGTGTAAACAGTCACATGTCAGAAAATGCATATAAATCAAAATGTTCGCGAAACCTATCCTAAGGGTAAAAAACTTCTTGACAAAACATAATTATACACGTTTTTCCAGAAACCTTTACCTTTTACTTTTTCATTTAAGATCTACGTAAATACCACAACTTAATCACAAACAAGTTTTTAAAATTGGGAAAAAGACATTTAACCTAGATAAACGTCAGTTTTATCACCTACAGACTTGTTGTCACCGAATTGACGGCATAAGATGGATTGAGTTTGATGGTGATAAACAACATCTAACACTGGGTAAATGGCAGATAGGTGATCAGTTAGCAGACGGAAAAGTCGTGTTGTTTAAAAATCAGTTAAATGTGCTAATTAGTGAACAAATTAACATATGTTTATAAATATGTGTTGACTTGAGTCGAGAACACAAGTATAAATCATACAGGTGGCAGATTACTGGTGCAATCAGTATTATGTAATGGATATCCAGCTGCAGGGCGGCCATGTTGGGGGAGTAAAGGCTATGGCCATGTTTGCAATATAGGGCAGAAAAGATGTTATTTTTTTATTGCTGTCATTTTATAAGTTAATGAAATGAAGAAAAAAAATCTTCCTCTTTTTTTTGATAGATTTTATCTAATTGAGAAATTAGCTATATTTTGAAATAACTTATATGCCTGAGCTATATTTTGAATTAACATTATATGCATGTCTTACAAAATTGTAAGTGGTCACTTTTGTAAATTATGTGACTAGTCTTTCTAAATGATACTCTGTCTGGTGGTAAGACTTGTATATATTGTAATACTTAAAATGAGTGATGTGCTTGTATATTTGCATAAAAGCAACTTCATTTGTTTACAGTGATCTACTAAAACCTCTGGCACTCACACAATTTATTTTTGATTTAAGAACAGTGTGAAATACATTAATGGTTTCTTTTGAATGTAGTACTTCCATTTGAATACACACAAAAAAATCACAAATTTAAAATGCCAAGTTTGTGGTTAATATATCACAGAAGGAGATATTTCATCACTGGACATGAGATTTTGCACTCATTTTGTAGGGACAATTCACTGTATAAATGGCTATTTTTGTTAGCAGCATTGCTGCATTGTACACAACTCATTATCAACTTCATGCATCTTGCATTTTATACATGCTTTGTTATAAGGATGTGAAACATGCGCAAGTGAGTCTCGTCAATGATTATGCAACCAGTGTACAATCAACCAACTCGCACATTGGGTTGACAGAAATGCCAAATGCTGGGGTTTATATAACGATTTTGTATCCATGCTGGTTGTGTACATTTGAAATAGACTTATTTGCACATGATACAATTGATATGAAATTTATGTATGAACATACGACACATGTATGTATATGTATGAACATACGACACATGTATTTGACTTGATTATCATCGTTACTGTTGACAGTATAAACATTGTCCATGAATGAAAACTATGGTAAAAAATATTAAAAAATAAAAATATACAAAAAACTAAAATGGTGCTCTTGTTTTACTTTCGAAACCAAACTTGACAGGCTCTGAAGTTTTCAGTAAACTGGAACATTGGAATAATGACTATAAATGTAAACTGGAACACTGGAATAATGACTATAAATGTAAACTGGAACACTGGAATAATGACTATAAATGTAACCTGGAACATTGGAATAATGACTATAAATGTGAACTGGAACATTGGAATAATGACTATAAATGTGAACTGGAACATTGGAATAATGACTATAAATGTAAACTGGAACACTGGAATAATGACTATAAATGTAAACTGGAATAATGACTATAAATGTAAATTGAACACTGGAATAATGACTGTAAACTGGAACACTGAAATAATGACTAAATGTAAACTGGAACACTGGAATAATGACTATAAATGTAAACTGGAACACTGAAATAATGACTAAATGTAAACTGGAACATTGGAATAATGACTATAAATGTAAACTGGAATAATGACTATAAATGTAAACTGGAACACTGGAATAATGACTGTAAACTGGAACACTGAAATAATGACTAAATGTAAACTGGAACACTGGAATAATGACTATAAATGTAAACTGGAACACTAAAATAATGACTATAAATGGAACACTGGAACACTGGAATAATGACTATAAATGTAAACTGGAACACTGAAATAAATGTAAACTGGAACACTGATATAATGACTATAAATGGAACACTGGAATAATGACTAAATGTAAACTGGAACCCTGGAATAATGACTGAATGTAAACTGGAACACTGAAATAATGACTATAAATGGAACACTGGAACACTGGAATAATGACTAAATGTAAACTGGAATAATGACTATAAATGTAAACTGGAACACTGAAATAATGACTATAAATGTAAACTGAACTCTGGAATAATGACTATAAATGTAAACTGGAACACTGAAATAATGACTATAAATGGAACACTGGAATAATGACTAAATGTAAACTGGAATAATGACTATAAATGTAAACTGGAACACTGAAATAATGACTATAAATGTAAACTGAACACTGGAATAATGACTATAAATGTAAACTGGAACACTGAAATAATGACTATAAATGTAAACTGGAACACTGGAATAATGACTAAATGTAAACTGGAACACTGAAATAATGACTATAAATGTAAACTGAACACTGGAATAATGACTATAAATGTAAACTGGAACACTGAAATAATGACTATAAATGTAAACTGGAACACTGGAATAATGACTAAATGTAAACTGGAACACTGGAATAATGACTATAAATGTAAACTGGAATAATTACTATAAATGTAAACTGGAACACTGATATAATGACTATAAATGGAACACTGGAATAATGACTAAATGTAAACTGGAATAATGACTATAAATGTAAACTGGAACACTGAAATAATGACTATAAATGTAAACTGAACACTGGAATAATGACTATAAATGTAAACTGGAACACTGAAATAATGACTATAAATGTAAACTGGAACACTGGAATAATGACTAAATGTAAACTGGAACACTGGAATAATGACTATAAATGTAAACTGGAATAATTACTATAAATGTAAACTGGAACACTGATATAATGACTATAAATGGAACACTGGAATAATGACTAAATGTAAACTGGAACACTGGAATAATGACTGAATGTAAACTGGAATAATGACTATAAATGTAAACTGGAATAATGACTAAATGTAAACTGGAATAATGACTATAAATGTAAACTGGAACACTGAAATAATGACTATAAATGTAAACTGAACACTGGAATAATGACTATAAATGTAAACTGGAACACTGAAATAATGACTATAAATGTAAACTGGAACACTGGAATAATGACTAAATGTAAACTGGAACACTGGAATAATGACTATGAATGTAAACTGGAACACTGAAATAATGACTATAAATGTAAACTGGAACACTGGAATAATGACTAAATGTAAACTGGAACACTGGAATAATGACTATGAATGTAAACTGGAACACTGGAATAATGACTATAAATGGAATACTGGAATAATGACTAAATGGAACACTGGAACACTGGAATAATGATTATAAATGTAAACTGGAAACCTGGAATAATGACTATAAATGTAAACTGGAACACTGGAATAATGACTATAAATGTAAACTGGAACACTGGAATAATGACTATGAATGTAAACTGGAACACTGGAATAATGACTATAAATGTAAACTGGAACATTGGAATAATGACTAAATGTAAACTGAAATAATGACTATAAATGTAAACTGGAATAATTACTATAAATGTAAACTGGAACACTGATATAATGACTATAAATGGAACACTGGAATAATGACTAAATGTAAACTGGAACACTGGAATAATGACTATGAATGTAAACTGGAATAATGACTATAAATGTAAACTGGAATAATGACTAAATGTAAACTGGAATAATGACTATAAATGTAAACTGGAACACTGAAATAATGACTAAATGTAAACTGAACACTGGAATAATGACTAAATGTAAACTGGAACACTGAAATAATGACTATAAATGTAAACTGGAACACTGGAATAATGACTAAATGTAAACTGGAACACTGGAATAATGACTATGAATGTAAACTGGAATAATGACTATAAATGTAAACTGGAATAATGACTAAATGTAAACTGGAATAATGACTATAAATGTAAACTGGAACACTGAAATAATGACTAAATGTAAACTGAACACTGGAATAATGACTAAATGTAAACTGGAACACTGAAATAATGACTATAAATGTAAACTGGAACACTGGAATAATGACTAAATGTAAACTGGAACACTGGAATAATGACTATGAATGTAAACTGGAACACTGGAATAATGACTATAAATGGAATACTGGAATAATGACTAAATGTAAACTGGAACACTGGAATAATGATTATAAATGGAAACTGGAAACCTGGAATAATGACTATAAATGTAAACTGGAACACTGGAATAATGACTATAAATGTAAACTGGAACACTGGAATAATGACTATGAATGTAAACTGGAACACTGGAATAATGACTATAAATGTAAACTGGAACATTGGAATAATGACTAAATGTGAAGTGCTGGTCTCGAAAGCAATGAACAATTATATAAAATGTGCAGTCTACGTTTCGTCATTACCAAACACATGCGGTACATTAACTTCTAATAGGAGAGAAAAAAAATTCTTCTTTTTTTGATGATTGGAGAGTAGAGTGGAGTTCTATTTGTTAATTTGCTTGTGGTGAACTTCTTTTTAGACCACCTGAGCCAAAGGCTCAAGGTGGTCCTTCGTCCGTCGTTCACTTATGCTTCAAACAACTCCTCAGAAACCGCTTGGCCAATTTTGACCAAACTTCACATGGGTGAAAGCTTTTTAGATTTGTTAAAATTAGGTCAGCATGACATCCAAGTTGGCCGCCATTGCCATATATGGTCGAAACCTTAAAAAATCTTCTGAAGAACTTTCGACCGTTTTTTAAAATGATCGCCAATGCCTAGACTATCAAGTTTATTCAAATGAAATCCCCGTGGTCAGAAATGGCCGTGCCCTTGGGGTCCAAAATGTGTATATTGAGATTTTAAATGTTTTTCATAGACTTATATAGGGAAAAAAAAAAAAAATCTCTGAAACCACAAGGCACAGAGCTCTCATTTATTACATGTATGTAGCATCAGCTTATGGTCCTCTACTAAGTTTGTTCAAATGGTGACCCTGGGGTCAAATTCGGCCCTGACTTATATAGGAACAAAATTAAATAAATCTCTGAAACTACAAGAGCCAGAGGTTTAGTATTTTGCATTTACTATAAGCTTATTGTCCTTCACCAAGTTTTTTCAATGGTGACCCTGTGGTCACATTTGGCCCCGCCCCAGGGCTCGCATGTTTTACATGACTTGCACAGGCCCTCTTGTTCTCTTGTTCTTTATTATTATTAATGATTGCTAACCCCTGGTCTATCAAGTTTGCTTATTTGAAGTCCCTGGGGTCAAAGATGGCAGCAACCCCTGAGTCCAAAGTTTGTATGCAGAGATTTTGCATGTTTTTATATAGACTTACATCAGGGAAGACAAAAACATCTTCAATCTGCATTTGCGAGAGGACAATTTTTTCATCATTGCAAAGATCATCAGGTGATCGATTTAGGGGCCATTTTGTTATAATGTCTGGTTTGCTTGTCTTTACCAACGCGTGACTCTTGCTAGGATTGCTTGTTATTCAAATTTTCTCTTTCCATAGCAGTCAAGGTCTAGTGGAAGTCAAGAGTGAGATGGGGTAGTTGTCCCTTGATAAGTGTGTCAGGGGCGAAGCCCCACTGAAGCCCAAAGGTTTTAGCTTCTATGTAGACTCATAATACTGTTTATATTATCGTACATTTTAACTGAATTAATTTAGGACTAAGTTACATGATAATTATTTAACTTATTTTAAACACATTGAACACACTTTTCGATGTCCATAGGTAGAATGTTGCGACAGTTGCATGAGTATGGTGCAAACGTACAAAAGAAGTAATTGGGCGAGCTTGCTGGTTTGACAGGTACTGGGAGGAACGTTTTGGGTCATTCTCGGAACGCGTGAGAACGTAGAATGCATGATTTAACACAAAAAGGTATGCCAATTATGTGTGAGACTTGACATGTGTGTATTTCTTATAAGACCTAGACGTAGACATAAAACTGCATCAAAGTCGGAAAAATGGTGGCTTGATATAGCAGACTATTGAATAGTGTCCAGTATATGTATTACAGACCAAATAACAAGTGAGAAGTTGATGCAACCAATGAAAATCAAAGGAAAGTTGTGTTTTAAATCAGAAACAATGTGGAATGAAATGATATAATCTGTCATCCTTGGTGCTATAATTATCTCCCTTGCACTGGAGCTACCTCTTCTGGTAAATTGTGCTTCCTGTTACTTTTTTGTCAACAGGCATCGATATAGTCCTTAAAATATGCATACTTAAAGGGACACACGGCAATCTTGTATTTATCAAGCACTGAAATTAGCGTCTTGATCTACTCATCCAGCATTGTTTTGTCTTTAAACCTGCTGGCATACATGTATATTGAGCTTTTAATTATTTTTTTTCGTCTTACACTTCCACAGTTTTTAATATGTTACATTTTAGAATTATTTTCTATAAAATCATTTTAGAATTATTTTTTGTTTAGCATTTGCTGTATCAGAAAGTCAAGAAACTCATTACTCAATGAGTAATGCAACATTTAAATTATTAATTTTCTTCAAAACATGGAACTCAGTCTGTTCTCAGAACACAGTGAGTCATATTATCGGAGACACTCTTTGTGGTCTCAGAACACAGTGAGTTCTATTTTTTTGCATACAAAAGGATATGTTGAGTGTTTTTTGCTGTATCCGTCTGTCCGTCTGTCCGTCCGCTACTCCTCCTAAACCGCTTTTTTTGATTTACAGGAAGCATCGGTATAATGTCTTTTGTTCGTGTTCCGGTTCGATTACGACAGAGTTACTTCCCTTTGACGGTTTCACTTTAAATTTGTTGTCGCCGCTACCCTTCTTAAATTGCTTGTTGAATTTTGCCAGAAATTACAGGAAGCATCGGTATAATGTCTAGTTGTGCATATCGCGTTCATGTTCCGGTTCGATGATTTTTGACAGAGTTATGGCCCATAATGTTTCACTTTCAATTTGTTGTCGCCACTACTCCTCCTAAACCGCCTGTTGGATTTCACCAAAATTTACAGAAAGCATCGGTATAATGTCTAGTTGTGCATATCACGTTTGTGTTCCAGTTCGATGATTTTTGACGGAGTTATGGCCCTTTGACGTTTTCACTTTTATTGTCGCCTCTACTCTTCCTAAATCGCTTGTTGAATTTCGCCAAAAATTTATAGGAAGCATTGGTATAATGTCTAGTTGCGCATACCTCGTTCATGTTCCAGTTCAATGACTTTTGACAGAGTTTTGGCCCTTTGATGTTTTAACTTTAAATTTGTTGTCGCCGCTACTCCTCCTAAACCGCTTGTTGGATTTTGACAAAACTTGGTAGGAAGCATCGATATGATGTCTAGTTGTGAAAATCATGTTTATGTTCTGGTTTGATGATTGTTAATGGAGTTCTCAACATTAAACTTATCTTAACTAGGTTGAGACATATTTTTCCTCAGCAAACATTTTTTATCTAGTTTTTGTTTAGATTTAGTAACTGCAGCCATTCAAATGGGAGATCGGTATTCTTGTCCCCGTTTAAGTATTATGTCCCCTTTTGTGGAATCCCATAGAAAGTGCATTAACAAAAGAAAAAAAATAGAACTCAAATAATCCTAAATGTTTTTACATGTAACTTGAAGTTTAATATGTTTACCTAGACAGTGCTATTCTTGAATAATAAATATAAACTTGATAAAAAGTGCGTATTGATCCATACTCATTTTATGTCATACTCAAGGTCATGCATGTATTGACTAATTTGCATATTTATCAGTTTATCAGGTATGTATTTATAATTCAAGGGTAGCAGTGGCTAGTTAAATGTGTAAACTTATTAAACTGGAAGTTACATGTAAATATATTCAAGATTATTTGAGTTCCAATTTTTATCTTTTTCAAATACAATCTCAGTGGGATTATGCAAAAGGGGACATAATTCCGCAAAATTGAATATTGTTGGGATTGTTAACCAGCATTTATTTTTAACTCTCTCTCCCTATACAGAAAGTTGGTCAAGCACATGATATACATGTGTATCGTAATGATGAATTGTCCACAGGCATGCTCTGTCATGATGATTCATTACGGCCATTATGGTGATGATGGGAATAACAAACAGGACACACATATACTGTGTTAGTGTGCTTTATTAATTAACCACAACTTCATTAAAAAGTAGGACGCCCATGGTCAAATGGTCTTGACTTGTAACTGAAAGGATGTAGGTTGCAACTGTTTCCTTTCGCTGCTGCTAGACCCCTTGACTGTGACTTTGTGGATTTTTAAGCCCTCTTCTCTGACTCTTGTATGGGGCGGACTTATCAATCAATATTATACACATTCTTGAGGAGGAGGAGGAGGAGGAGGAGGAGGAGGAGGAGGAGGAGGAGGAGGTGGAGGAGGAGGAGGAGGAGGAGGGGAGGAGGAGGAGGAGGATTAAGATGATGATGCATACAAATACAATATTACCTGGCTATTTTAATAGGACATGCGGGTTTTCAGTACAACATCAGGTACATTTTAAAACCACCTAGTTATACTACTACTAATAATAGAACGTACAGGTGCAATACAACTGTGTGAAATTGACACGTGCATCCTGGGAAATGGGGATTCTCATGACAACTGTAAGCAGTTGACACGTGCACCCTGGGAAGATGGGACTGCATGCAGTTGACATATGCACCCTGGGAAGATGGGATTCACATGACAACTGTATGAAATTGACTCGTGCACCCTGGGAAGATGGGGATTCTCAATACAACTGTATGAAATTGACACGTGCATGCTCTGAAGATGGGGATTCTCATGACCACTGTAAGCAATTGACACGTGCACCCTGGGAAGACGTGGATTCTCATGACAACTATGAAATTGACACGTGCTTCCTGGGAAGAGGGGATTTCTCGTGACTACTGTATGAAATTGACACGAGCACCCTCAGGAAGATGGGACTGCATGCAGTTAACACGTGCACCCTGGGACGACGGGGATTCTCATGACAACTGTATGAAATTCACATGTGCACCCTAGGAAAACAGGGATTCTCATGACAACTGTATGCAATTGAAACCAGCATTTTAAAACCACCTAGTTATACTACTACTAATAATAGAACATACAGGTGCAATACTTCAGGTGAAGATGGGGATTCTCATGACAACTGTATGAAATTGTTTTAGTTTAAACTTATTTATTTTACATCGATTGTAACGAAAGCTCTATGAACTTATTTTTATCACTCTCCATGTCTTCCTGGGTAGAACCTGTACTAAGCAAATGCAGATAAAGTGTCTTGCTCAGGGACACAACGCATATGGCAATGGCGGAGATCGAACCCACGACTTTTCGATCATGGATCTAATGCTCTACCACTAGACCACAACGCCCCACATGCAATTGACACGAGCACCCTCAGGAAGATGGGACTGCATGCAGTTGACATATGCACCCTGGGAAGATGGGGATTCTCATAACAACTGCATGCAATTGAAACGAGCATTTTAAAACCACCTAGTTATACTACTACTAATAATAGAACATACAGGTGCAATACATCAGGTGAAGATGGGGATTCTCATGACAACTGTATGAAATTGACACGTGCAACCTGGGAAGATGGGAATTCTCATGACAACTGTATGAAATTGACACGTGTACCCTGGGAAGATGGGGATTCTCATGACAACTGTATGAAATTGACACGTGCACCCTGGGAAGATGGGAATTCTCATGACAACTGTATGAAATTTGCACCCTGGGAAGATGGGGATTCTCATGACAACTGTATGAAATTGACACGTGCACCCTGGGAAGATGGGGGATTCTCATGACAACTGTATGAAATTGACACGTTCTCCCCAGGAAGATGGGGATTCTTATGACAACTGTATGAAGTTGACACGTGCATCCTGGGAAGATGGCGATTCTCATGACAACTGTATGAAATTGACACGTGCACCCCGGGAAGATGGGGATTCTCATGACAAGATTCTCATGACAACTGTATGAAATTGACACGTGCACCCCAGGAAGATGAGGATTCTCATGACAACTGTATGAAATTGACAGGTGCATGCTGGGGAGATGGGGTTTCTCATGACAGCTGTATGAAATTGACACGTGCTCCCTAGGAAGTCTGGGATTCTCATGTCAACTGTATGAAATTGACATGTGCACCCTGGAAAGACGGGGATTCTCAATACAACTGTATGAAATTGACACGTGCATGCTCCGAAGACGGGGATTCTAATGACAACTGGAAGCAATTGACACATGCACCGAGGGAAGATGGGGATTCTCATGACAACTATGAAATTGACATGTGCGTGCTCCGAAGATGGGGATTCTCATGACAACTGTAAGCAATTGACACGTGCACCCTGGGAAGATGGGGATTCTCATGATAACTATAAAATTGACAGGTGCATGCTGGGGAGATGGTGATTCTCATGACAACTGTATGAAATTGACACATGTACCCTGGGAAGATGGGAATTCTCATGACAACTGTATGAAATTGACACGTGCACCCCAGGAAGATGGGGATTCTCATGACAACTGTATGAAATTGACAGGTGCATGCTGGGGAGATGGGGATTCTCATGACAACTGTATGAAATTGACACGTGCACCCCAGGAAGATGGAAATTCTCATGCCAACTGTATGAAATTGACATGTGCACCCTGGAAAGACGGGGATTCTCAATACAACAGTATGAAATTGACACGTGCATGCTCCGAAGATGGGGATTCTCATGACAACTGGAAGTAATTGACACATGCACCCTGGGAAGATGGGGATTCTCATGACAACTATAAAATTGACACGTGCATGCTCCGAAGATGGGGATTCTCATGACAACTGGGAGTAATTGACACATGCACCCTGAGAAGATGGGGATTCTCATGACAACTGTATGAAATTGACACGTGCATGCTCCGAAGATGGGGATTCTCATGACAACTATAAGCAATTGACACGTGTACCCCGGGTAGATGGGGATTCTCATGATAACTATAAAATTGACACGTGCATCCTGCAAAGAGGGGATTCTCATGACAACTGTATGAAATTGACACGAGCACCCTCAGGAAGATGGGACTGCATGCAGTTGACACATGCATCCTGGGAAGATGGGGATTCTCATGACAACTGTATGAAATTGACATGTGCACCCTGGGAAGATGGGGATTCCCATGACAACTATGAAATTGACACGTGCATGCTCCAAAGATGGGGATTCTCATGACAACTGTAAGCAATTGACACGTGCACCCTGGGAAGATGGGGATTCTCATGATAACTATAAAATTGACACATGCTTCCTGGGAAGAGGGGATTCTCATGACAATTGTAGCAATTGACACGTGCACCTTGGGAAGACGTGGATTCTCGTGACAACTGTATGAAATTGACACATGCATCCTGGGAAAACAGGCATTCTCATGACAACTGTATACAATTGACACGTGTACGTACCCTTGGAAGATGAGGATTCTGATGACAACTCTATGAAAATTGACACGTGCACCCTGGAAAGACAACTATGAAATTGACAAGTGCACCCTGGAAAGATGGGGATTCTCAATACATCTGTATGAAATTGACACGCGCATGCTCCGAAGATGGGGATTCTCATGACAACTGGAAGTAATTGACACATGCACCCTGGGAAGATGGGGATTCTCATGACAACTATGAAATTGACACGTGCACCCTGGGAAGATGGGGATTCTCATGACAACTGTATGAAATTGACACGAGCACCCTCAGGAAGATGGGACTGCATGCAGTTGACACATGCACCCTGGGAAGATTGTGATTCTCATGACAACTGTATGAAGTTGACAAAGGCACCCTGGGAAGATGGGGATTCCCATGACAACTATGAAATTGACACGTGCATGCTCCAAAGATGGGGATTCTCATGACAACTGTAAGCAATTGACATGTGCACCCTGGGAAGACGGGGATTCTCATGATAACTGTATAAAATTGACACGTGCTTCCTGGGAAGAGGGGATTCTCATGACAATTGTAGCAATTGACACGTGCACCTTGGGAAGACGTGGATTCTCATGACAACTGTATGAAATTGACACATGCATCCTGGGAAAACAGGCATTCTCATGACAACTGTATACAATTGACACGTGTACCCTTGGAAGATGGGGATTCTCATGACAGCTCTATGAAAATTGACACGTGCACCCTGGGAAGACAACTATGAAATTGACATGTGCATGCTCCAAAGATAGGGATTCTCATGACAACTGTCAGCAATTGACACAAGCACCTTGGGAAGACAAGGATTCTCATGATAACTATAAAATTGACACGTGCTTCCTGGGAAGAGGGGATTCTCGTGACAACTGTATGAAATTGAGACGAGCACCCTCAGGAAGATGGGACTGCATGCAGTTACCACATGCACCCTGGGAAGATGGGGATTCTCATGACAACTGTATGAAATTCACATGTGCAACCTGGGAAAACAGGGATTCTCATGACAACTGTATGCAATTGACATGTGTACCCTGGGAAGATGGGGATTTTCATGACAACTGTATGAAATTGACACGTGCACCCTGGGAAGATGGGGATTCTCATGACAACTGTTTGAAATTGACACGTGCACCCTGGGAAGATGGGGATTCTCATGACAATTGCATGCAGATAGTTTTAGATTAAACTTATTTAATTTACATCGATTGTAACGAAAGCTGTATGAACTTATTTTTATCACTCTCCATGTCTTCCTGGGTAGAACCAGTACTAAGCAAATGCAGATAAAGTGTCTTGCTCAGGGACACAACACATATGGCAATGGTAGGGATCGAACCCACGACTTTTCGATCATGGTTCCAATGCTCTATCACTAGACCACAACGCCCCACATGCAATTGACATGAGCACCCTTAGGAAGATGGGACTGCATGCAGTTGATATATGCACCCTGGGAAAATGGGGATTCTCATGACAACTGCATGCAATTGACACGAGCATTTTAAAACCACCTAGTTATACTTCTGCTAATAATAGAACATACAGGTGCAATACATCAGGTGAAGATGGTGATTCTCATGACAACTGTATGAAATTGACACGTGCACCCCAGGAAGATGGGGATTCTCATGACAACTGTATGAAATTGTCACGTGCAACCTGGGAAGATGGGGATTCTCATGACAACTGTATGAAACTGACATATGCACTCTGGGAAGATGGGAATTCTCATGACAACTGTATGAAATTGACATGTGCAACCTGGGAAGATGGGGATTCTCATGACAACTGTAAGCAATTGACACGTGCACCCCAGGAAGATGGGGATTCTCATGACAACTGTATGAAATTGACATGTGCACCCTGGGAAAAGGGTGATTCTCATGACAACTGTATGAAATTGACACGTGCACCCCAGGAAGATGGGGATTCCCATGACAACTGTATGAAATTGACATGTGCACCCTGGGAAGATTGTGATTCTCATGACATCTGTATGAAACTGACACGTGCACCCCAGGAAGATGGGGATTCTCATGACAACTGTATAACATTGACAGGTGCATGCTGGGGAGATGGGGAATCTCATGACAACTGTATGAAATTGACACGTGCTCCCTGGGAAGACTGAGATTCTCATACCAACTGTATGAAATTGAGATGTGCACCCCAGGAAGAGGGGATTCTCATGCCAACTGTATGAAATTGACACGTGCATGCTCCAAAGACGGGGATTCTCGTGACAACTGGAAGCAATTGACACATGCACCCTGGGAAGATGGGGATTCTCATGACAACTATGAAATTGACACGTGCATGCTCCGAAGATGGGGATTCTCATGACAACCGTAAGCAATTGACAAGTGCACCCTGGGAAGATGGGGATTCTCATGACAACTGTATGAAATTGACACGTGCATCCTGCAAAGAGGGGACTCTCATGACAACTGTATGAAATTGACACGAGCACCCTCAGGAAGATGGGACTGCATGCAGTTGACATATGCACCCTGGGAAGATGGGGATTCTCAAGAAAACTGCATGCAATTGACACGAGCACCCTCAGGAAGATGGGACTGCATGCAGTTGACACATGCACCCTAGGAAGATGGGGATTCTCATGACAACTGCATGCAATTGACACGAGCACCCTCAGGAAGATGGGACTGCATGCAGTTGACACATGCACCCTGGGAAGATGGGGATTCTCATGACAACTGCATGCAATTGACACGAGCACCCTCAGGAAGATGGGACTGCATGCAGTTGACACATGCACCCTGGGAAGATGGGGATTCTCATGACAACTGCATGTAGTTGACACATGCACCCGGGGAAGAAGGGGAATACAGTACTCCTCATTTTGGATTATGTATCACAACATGTATGATGGATTAGATGTTAACGGAGGACTAGTTGTCAAGAACGTTACATTTGCTAAACCCACCACCAAACGTTAAAAGAAATTGCCGTCTGCTCACAATTATGCATTGTTTCATAACTGCTTAATGGAAGAATCTGCTAAAAAAGACACTACTCTTTGAGTTTTTCATGACATACTACATAGAATTCCCAACTGGAATGCTATCAAGTACAGTAAAAGTGCAAGGCCCCATAGTATGCAAAATATTGTTTTCTCTCTGAATATTTTTAACAAGAGGCCCAAGAGGGCCTGTGGACGCTCTACTGGCTAATATGGCTCATAACAACCATGAAGCGAGTGACTGTCGTCTTAAAGAGGCAAAACATAGCATTTTTAACTAAATCAAGAGCCATAACTCCACCATTACTGGTCCGATCTGGCTGGTTTTCCAAGTTGGCCAGTAGAGATAATAAAAATCAAAAAAGAAATAATTCAAAATTAAAAAAAAATAAAAAAAAAAAGAAATATAAAAATAATAGAAGAACAAAAAAGTCAAAAAAGGTGGTAAAATGTGGTAAAGTTTGGTAAAGATCAGATGAAAAATGAAGGCCCTATTGCCTTAACAAAGCAAAATATAACATATTTAACGAAATCAAGGGCCGTAACTCCATTGTTACTCCGATTTGGCTTGTTTTCGAACTTGTCTGAGCTTTCATTGACATCAACAATCTGGTAAAGTTTGGCAAAGATCAGATGAAAAATGAAGCCCCTATCATCTTAACGAGGCAAAATATAGAATTTTTAACTAAATCAAGGACCATAACTGCGCTGTTACTGGTCCGATCTGGCTGGTTTTCGAACTTGTCCGAGGTTTCATTGACATTAACAAGCTGTTAAAGTTTGGCAAAGATCAGATGAAAAATGAAGACCCTATCGTCTAATCGAGGCAAAATATAGCATGTTTAACTAAATCAAGGGCCATAGCTCCGCTATTATTCACAATCTGTTAAAGTTTGGCAAAGATCAAATGAAAAATGAAGACCCTATCGTCTTAACGAGGCAAAATATAGCTTTATTAACTAAATCAAGGGCCATAACTCCGCTGTTACTGGTCCGATCTGGCTGGTTTTCAAACTTGTCTGAGGTTTCATTGACATTAAGTAATAGATAGAGTCTGGTCTCAGCGAGTTGGCTTATTTAAACACCTCGATGGGCGTAGTAGCCCATCGAGGTGTTTAAATAACCAACGAGCTGAGACAGACTCTATCTTTTTTGATATAGTGACCGTACTCTAAATTCCAATATCCAGTAGTTGTAGTACGGCATAGCAACGCCCCTTTTGTTACCCTAAATTAAACGATTTAATGCTCTGCATTCATCAAAGGAAATGTCACCGATCATGCTACAACAATCTGTTAAAGTTTGGCAAAGATCAGATGAAAAATGAAGGCCCTATCGTCTTAACGAGGCAAAATATAGCATTTTTAACTAAATCAAGGGCTATAACTCCACTGTTACTATTCCAATTTGGCTGGTTTTCGAACTTATCTGAGCTTTCATTGACATTAACAATCTGGTAAAGTTTGGTAAAGATCAGATGAAAAATGAAGGCCCTATCGTCTTAACGAGGCAAAATATAGCATTTTTATCTAAATCAAGGGCCATAACTCCGTTGTTACTGGTCCGATTTGGCTGGCTTTCGAACTTATCCGAGCTTTCATTGACATTAACAATCTGTTAAAGTTTGGCAAAGATCAGATGAAAAATGAAGGCCCTATCGTCTTAACGAGGCAAAATATAGCATTTTTAACTAAATCGAGGGTTATAACTCCACTGTTACTAGTCCAATTTGGCTGGTTTACAAAGTTTTTTGAGCTTTTATTTAAATTAATTAACTGGTAAAAGTTTGGTAAAGATCAGATGAAAAATGAAGGCCCTATCGTCTTAACGAGGCAAAATATAGCACTTTTAACTAAATCAAGGGCCCTTACTCCGCTGTTACTGGTCCGATGTGGATGGTTTTCGAACTTTTGCGAGGCGTCATTGACATTAACAATCTGTAAAAGTTTGGCAAAGATCAGATGAAAAATGAAGGCCCTATCGTCTTAACGAGGCAAAATATAGCATTTTTAACTAAATCAAGGGCTATAACTCCGCTGTTAATAGTGCGATTTGGCTCGTTTTCGAACTTGTCCGAGCTTTCATTGACATCAACAATCTGGTAAAGTTTGGCAAAGATCAGATGAAAAATGAAGCCCCTATCGTCTTAACGAGGCAAAATATAGCATTTTTAACTAAATCAAAGGCCATAACTCCGCTGTTACTGGTCCGATTTGTCTGGTTTTCGAACTTTTCCGAGCTTTCATTGACATTAACAATCTGGTAAAGTTTGGTAAAGATCAGATGAAAAATGAAGTCCCTATCGTCTTAACGAGGCAAAATATAGCATTTTTAACTAAATCAAGGGCTATAACTCCACTGTTACTAGTCCAATTTGGCTGGTTTTCAAACTTGTCTGAGCTTTCATTGACATTAACAATCTGGTAAAGTTTGGTAAAGATCAGATGAAAAATGAAGGCCCTATCGTCTTAACGAGGCAAAATATAGCATTTTTATCTAAATCAAGGGCCATAACTCCGTTGTTACTGGTCCGATTTGGCTGGCTTTTGAACTTATCCGAGCTTTCATTGACATTAACAAGCTGTTAAAGTTTGGCAAAGATCAAATGAAAAATGAAGGCCCTATCGTCTTAACGAGGCAAAATATAGCATTTTTAACTAAATCAAGGGCTATAACTCCACTGTTACTAGTCCAATTTGGCTGGTTTACAAACTTGTCTGAGCTTTTATTGAAATTAACAATCTGGTAAAGTTTGGTAAAGATCAGATGAAAAATGAAGGCCCTATCGTCTTAACGAGGCAAAATATAGCATTTTAACTAAATCAAGGGCCATAACTCCGCTGTTACTGGTCCGATTTGGCTGGCTTTCGAATTTGTCCGAGCTTTCATTGACATTAACAATCTGGTAAAGTTTGGCAAAGATCAGATGAAAAATGAAGGTCCTATCGTCTTAACGAGGCAAAATATAGCACTTTTAACTAAATCAAGGGCCCTAACTCCGCTGTTACTGGTCCGATGTGGATGGTTTTCGAACTTTTGCGAGGCTTCATTGACATTAACAATCTGTAAAAGTTTGGCAAAGATCAGATGACAAATGAAGGCCATATCGTCTTAACGAGGCAAAATATAGCATTTTTAACTAAATCAAGGGCTATAACTCCGCTGTTAATAGTGCGATTTGGCTCGTTTTCGAACTTGTCCGAGCTTTCATTGACATCAACAATCTGGTAAAGTTTGGCAAATATCAGATGAAAAATGAAGTCCCTATCGTCTTAACGAGGCAAAATATAGCATTTTTAACTAAATCAAGGGCTATAAC
>JAWPHD010015067.1:0-57437 GCA_037043455.1 Cyrtodaria siliqua | reverse complement strand
TTGGTACTGTGCGTATCGACGGTGCAAAGTCGTTGAGTACTTGTTTTGTGGCTTTCTTTGCTTTAATTGTTTTCTATTCATATATACATGAGCATCTTTGAGTTATATTTATAGTGCATAATAATTCTGCGTAGTTTGTTCGATGATATAGCATGGTGGGGGTATCTTTATTTACACTGTATTGTTTTATAGGGATGACTATAGGGGAAGAGTTAGCACCCTAAAACCTGATTTAAACCCTCAGCGGCTTTTTTTGCTACTGACTGTTCAAAGGCGATACCCCTATTGTCAAGCCATTAATGTTTGTGATGTCATGTCGTGCCTTTTATTCATCTTTTTAATTGTTGTTTTCTCCTGTGCTGTGTTTGGTTGAATGTGGTTCTTGAATACGACATTTCCTGTTCGAATCTCATTACGTGGTCCCGCCTTAATTTCATTAAGCGATGGGAAAGCTTATATTAGAAGGATTTTGTAACAGATACTTCGACAATAAAACACGTCTTACTGAAAAAATGCGACAAACTGTTGAAAATTAAATATGAAACGTTTTAATTTTACAATATGGAAACTTTTTAATCCAAAATTAAGGTTTTTTTTCATACCCAAGCCAACCATTTCATTTCTTGGAGAAGAGGGTGGATGGGGTATGCAAGTTAATACTTGGACCACGTAATGTTATGAAACCTCACAACATGCCCATGTCATCTAATTGTCACACAGTAAGAAAGCCAAATCTCTTGAAATTCTCATAGTTGAATGGAGATAACTACCAACATTTACAAACAGAGCACATCTGATAATCTAATGGATCAATTATATTTACTGACAGGAAAAAAAACGCGACAGGGAATTTCCGCTATATATTGTATGTACAATATCTGCTGTTAATTGAATGTTACAGAGCTACGTAAGATCTTTCCTTTCGGAAAAAAGACTAAAACAACACTTAACACAGCAAATACTTTAATAGTATTGCTGCAAAGTTTCATTATTGACAGAGTACGCGTTTGGCGCAAACTTACGTTTCTTTTTCCTTTCAGTATAAAATTATATGGAATTAAGAGTGCAGCATATAAAATATAAAGCGAAAATGCCCGTGTAGCGTTTCTTTTTCCTTTCAGTATATATGGAATTAAGTGTGCAGTAGATACAATATATAGCGGAAATTTTCCGTGTAGCGTTTCTTTTTCCTTTCAGTATATATGGAATTAAGTGTGCAGTATATACAATATATAGTGGAAATTCCCGTATAGCGTTTCTTTTTCCTTTCAGTATATATGGAATTAAGTGTGCAGTATATACAATATATAGAGGAATTCCCGGGTCGCGTTTCTGTTTCCTTTCAGTATATAAACAAACTGAACTAGTTACTACTATAATTCAAATGAGAGGTGTAAGAATCCTACCAAACTCACTCTTATTTCTCGACGCATCCATGCCTTTAATAAATGTTGTCTTAAATGTATGTGTTAGGGGCTAGCGTGACGGTACGGTGAACTTGATATTAGTACGATAACTTGATATTAGTACGATAACTTGATATTCGTACGATAACTTGATATTAGTACGATAACTTGATATTCGTACGATAACTTGATATTAGTACGATAACTTGATATAACTTGATATTAGTACGATAACTTGATATTCGTACGATAACTTGATATTAGTACGATAACTTGATATTCGTACGATAACTTGATATTAGTACGATAACTTGATATAACTTGATATTAGTACGATAACTTGATATTCGTACGATAACTTGATATTAGTACGATAACTTGATATTCGTACGATAACTTGATATTAGTACGATAACTTGATATAACTTGATATTAGTACGATAACTTTGATATTCGTACGATAACTTTGATATTAGTACGATAACTTGATATTCGTACGATAACTTGATATTCGTACGTGATATTCGTACGATAACTTGATATTCGTACGATAACTTGATATTAGTACGATAAACTTGATATTCGTACGATAACTTGATATTAGTACGATAACCCGAGTCTACTAATTGTCTCTCTTGTTTTGTGGTTGTTGATTCCCTTTTAAAAAAGTATTGATATCTACACTAGGCATTCGTTTAGTGCAGTTTAGCGGCCGTAAACAATTCTTACCTCCGCTACGAATTAGTAATGGTTTTAACTTCCTGATCCCCGTGTGGTTGCCAGGTTGGTTTGAAAACACTGCAATCTTATAAACACACTATCACATCAGAGGGGTAGGACTGCTACCATCCATCCCCAACCCTACCCCCACCATTTCATATTAAATTTTATTTTGTCATTTTTATCATGCTCATCCAAGGTCTTTATCACGATACCGCGTATACAAAACACGGAAAACGTGGCTATATCGTAAATGGAGTTTCTACCGTATAATTTGGCAGCAACTCTGCAGTTTCTGCCGTTTAGAAGGTTCTAGGCCCATTCTCCATATTTTATCTTGATGTAAAATGGAGGATGAGCCTAGCACTTTTTATTCCTATTAGGCGCCGTATAACCTTTCATGTGTTGGTGCGCCTTAAAAACCCAATTCAGTTTAATTAACTTCCTGATGTTTCGGGATCGAGTAATATGGTTTTAAACAATAATACCGTTTAAAACCGATGCTAGTGTGCGAAATATGTGTTCCAGTTCGTTGATGTATGACGGAGTTATGGACCTTTGACATTTTTACTTTAAATTTCTTGTCGGCCCTACTCCTCCTAAACGGCTTGTTGGATTTCTACAAAATTTTGGCAGGAAGCCTCAGTATGATGTCTAGTTGTGCAAAGCGCAGTATATCAATGAAATCTTGGACAAGTTTGAAAACCCAGCTAGATCTCGTTAATAACGACAGAGTTATGGCCCTTGATTTGTTGAAAAAATGCTGTATTATATTTTCCTTTGTTAAATCTGTAGTTTACTTCATTTTTTATCTGATCTTACCATATTTATTTAGAATGTTAATATAACCGCTGCCGCCCCCCCCCCCCACCCCCACCTCCCACGCCCCCTCCACCCATTTTTACGAAATTTCATTCATAAAAGAAAGTGGTACAAAATAAAAAAATACCCATACCAGACTAGACACAGCATACTTTATTGCCCAAGATTACCAGGTGAGCGATCTAAGGCCATCCTATCCCTGTTGTTTTTTGCAATGTTTTGAAAGAAGTACTGATAGGAAAAGTTTATGTCAACAACCCCTTAGTATGAGCCGTTTTTAGCCTGTAGAGCGTCCCGCAGGTCCTCTTGGGGCCTCTTCTTTTTAATAGAATGACATTTTGCTTTTAAACAAATGCGCTTAAATATTATATCAACAAACTCCATTGTTTTTAGTTACTAACATGTTTACAAACTTTCATTTAAGCATCATTGACCTGTTTATTTTTAAGTCCCTCCCCCGTTAGGCGAGACACGTGAATCCACGGATTTCTTGTATTATACTGTTACAACATGAATACCGACGATAATTTGTAATTATGTCTAAATAAAAGAAAATAATCTGTAGCGTTCATCAAATATGTTGGTTTCAATTTAATATTGATTAATGATAACAGTAACGTTCTTTATAACTTAGGCAAAGAATGGTGTTATTCCAGTTTTAATTGCAATAATGATTGACAATATTACAAAAGTAAAATGACTGCTACATTATGAAATAAAATAAGAGCCAAGCATTGTCACCAGCTTTGGTAAGATTATAAAGATCAAATGTTTGCTTGGAGTCAGTAAAGCGTATATTTATGTAGTTATTTAATGCCTGTTCAAGATCAGTGCATACACATTTATAAGTATGTTTAATTGCACATACATGTAGATACTAAATACTTGATTGTAATCACACACATTTAATAACACTAGAAACGGATTGTTTTTCACATACTAAAACAATGTGATGGTGCGCATTAAAACCCCATTCAATTCAATTAACTTTCTGATATTTTTGGATCGATCACTATGGTTTGAATTCAATTCAATTCAATTCAATATTTTATTCGGCATAACATTTACATGTTTATTGCCTAAACAAGGCGGAATACAATACACAATATTTCAGAGAAGAGTACAAACAAACATACATACTTCATTTAGAGAATGAATATATATATTTCAGTGGAACATTTATAATTATTACGTTCTATCAAAGGCATTTTATCACATGTTATTACCATTATCAAGATTGTATTTGAAAAGCATTTATATTTAAAGACTTTAGAACAATGCATAGAAACTCTGACTACCGTTACATCCATTAACCATTCATTTATCCGACTAATAAAATTTAAGTTGTTGATCCGTTTACCCATTAAATACAATTTATAATTTGCTTCAACGGACCTCACGCACTATACAAATCACTCCGCTTTACTTTGAGATCACGAGGAATTAGTGACAAATACACGTGACTCTGTTACACATAATGAAAGGATATTACCACTTACGTTATCAATATTATTGTGATTATAAGTCAAGGATTAAGTCTAATTCTGATTGAATGGATGTAACGTAGCCAACATGTAAGTATTTATAAGAGAACAAATTAACATCATAAATCATTTATAGAATACATGATAATAACATAGTTCTCAGATATTATATATGGCGAGGAGGCTCGAGCCTTATATAAGATGCAAGTTATATGTATTTGAATTTACAAACAAATATTATATTACACGCAAATGTGTTTACACACATATGCAAATAGAAACACTAATTATCACTATTTCTAAGTTCGTTTGCTAGATATATATATTTTGCTAATCGTATTAACAGTCCAGTTGCTTGTGTGTTCATAAGTGACACAAATTTTTGACTAGTTGGCCAAGAACAATAGTAATTTGGAAAACAGTCATTACGTATATTTCTGTATTTAGGACATACCATTAAAAAATGATACTCGTTTTCTACAACATTCATATTACATTTTGTACATAACCTCATATTTCGTTCAATATTTCGAAATCGACCTTCTTCAATTGCAAGTTTGTGTGCAGAACATCTAAATCTAGTTAGTGCTTTACGGTGATTTATATTAGCAACGCAATTTAAATATTTTTCAATTTCAAATCCTTTTTTAATTTTGACATATGTTTCAAGCTTGGGTGAGTTATTAATTTCAGAATACCATGTTTGTAGATATTGGTCTGAAATCCTTTCAATAACCTTTTGAATTTGTAGATTTGATACCGTACTGTTATTCCATATGTAGCCAGATGGTTTCAACAGATAATACCGCTTGGAGGGTTTACGCTTCTATGGTGCGAAATAGGTGTTGCATTCTAAGTAACAACACCTCAGGCTATCTGAATGATATATATCTTTATTTCCTCCATATTGAAGATTCACATATATAAGTACAAACACTACAAAGTTACACTTACACGTAATAACCATGTATATAAAATGAACAAGAACATATTTACAAGTATATTTAAAAAGTTACCTGATTTTATAGTTATTTCAAACTAATATAGAGTCTCAAGTAAATGATAATAGATTAAAGAAGTGATACATATACATCAACGATAAATGGCAAAGAGCATACTTCAGCAATTGGTGGTCATTAGAAAAACCTTATCGAAACGAAATTACAAGATTAATCAGACCCATTTAAGTACGCATAGATCTGCCTCCTGCTACATTACCACAACACACTTACAATATATAATTCATTAATACAATATAATGTATAAATCTAGATAATTAGAAGATTTAAACAAAACACGCTTTATATTATATATTAATACGCAAAACACGCACTATTTTAAACATGTAGAATATCAAATAGCACTGCAAGGTGCTGTGACAACACTATAAAATGAACGTGAACCTATGTACAAATAACTTTACAAAGTTACCTGATTTTATAGTTCTTTTAAACTATTGAGTCTCGAGACATACATGTATATATACAATGTATATACATATACGCATACACATATATATACATACACATACATATACAAATATATATACACATATACACATACACATACACACACATATACATACACATATATACATACATACATACACATATATGTATATATATACATACGTATATGACAAAGAACATACTTCAGTAAAAGGTGGTCATTAGAAAAACCTTGTCGAAACGAAATTACAAGATTAATCAGACCCATTTATGTACGTATATTTCTGGCATTTACTTCCTTGCCCCAACACACTTTTATTTTAACATGCAGTAATATCGATTATATCGCATTGTGCTGTGACCACATCAGACTAACATATTATAGACATTTCTAAAAAGTTAATATTGTCATCTTTGAGCAAACGTTCTAATTCATCACATGGTGCGCCTAACATAACACCAAGTCTCGCATATGAATCCAAGTTAGTTATAAAATGCCAAACAGGAAAACCAAATGCTACCTTCAGGTCATACATAAATTTGCATCTGTATTCACATAAATAAACGCATTCAAACATAGAATGGTTAACATAACATCTATATAAGGCACCGCACTTTGAACAAAGCTTTTCAGTTTGAAACGAGCAAAGCATAGACACCATGTTTATGACATTTCTGCAGCTGCTCATCAGTTTTGTGTTATTACGACACATTCTCCATATTGGACTCTCGTTAAACACTGGGTGGACACTGTGAAACTCAAAAAGATCTGGATCGTTTGTCCGCATATACCATAAATATTCTTCGCGCTCTTTAACTCGCCGATTTATTTCTCGCTTCCAAACATATTTTGAAGGGAATACACCATTTTCAATATAATTTTCTAATATGTCAAATAAGCCATATTTCATCAGTACTGGTACAATATCGTGTACATACCCTTTCTGCGTATTTTCCGTCTGATTAAAATTGGAGCATAGTCTAAATAAAAATAAGTCTTTAATTCGAGAATGAATTTTCAGCCGACATAACTGACCAAGCAAAATGAGTTTTTTCTTATAAATTTCTGATTCAATTGAGTACGCACCAAGTAGTCCTAACGCAATGACTGTTCTTGTTCTCTTTCTCATGCCTTGAATATGTTTAATACAAAATCTGTGACATCTTTCTAAAAAGAGAATGTCACTTTCTTTGAGAGAGTACCACATCTCACATCCAAATAATCCTTTGGGAAGCACAATAGACTTATATATTTTCCTAGATGTAAATGGATGCAGCCCACCCTCCCGGTATATACCACTGCATTCGAGGCTTAAAAGAGTTCCCTTAATCCTTGCATTTGCTTCTTTCAAATTGTCTTCATGCTTCATGTATTTATCAAAGCGCACGCCAAGATGGTTATATGATGTTACTTCATTTATATTGTCATTGCCAATTTTCCAGATCCTTTTTGACTTTAGAAACTTAGACTTAGTTTCATTGCACACAATTACAGCAGACTTGGAAGCATTATATTCGTAACCCCAACGGCAAGAGTAGTCGTAGCAAATGTTTATTAATCTGTCCATACCAAGTTTTGTTACAGAAAGGAGTGTCATGTCATCGGCTGCCACGGTACAAGGAATAGATATTCCGCGAATATTCAAACCAAATCTTGAAACTTCAATCTCCTTGATTATACCATCAATGTAGCATAAATACAAAAACGGAGAGCTCACGCCACCTTGTCTGGTACCGATATTAACTGAGAATGTTTCTGACTTGTATCCCTTGTAGATAACACAGCTTTCAAGATTAGTATGAAGGTCAACGAATGCTTTCCAAGTACTTAGTTTCATCCCCATGTCATTTAGTTTGTAAAAAAGTCCAGAATGCCATACTTTATCAAAAGCTGTTTTTACATCAAAGAAGCACACATATAATGGACTTCCTTCCTCCTTCGTAATATGTACGCATTCACGAAGTAAAAATGACGTCATGAGGCTACCTATTCCACTCTGAAAACCTCCTTGCAGTTGGTTCACTTGTATATCAGATTCTGTCTTGACACGGTGTAGTAATAATCTTTCGTACAGTTTTAAAATGTTTGAAGATAACGTAATTGCACGGTAGCTGCTTGGATCTTCTTTTTTTTTGCGACCACCTTTATACAGTGTGATAATCAATCCCGATTTCATCGCGTTGGGAGTGTAAGAATAACAATACATTAAGTTCATGAGATGAAGCAATACCCTGTTTAACTCATTCCCTCCGTATTGCAAGTGCTCATTATAGATAGAGTCACTGGAACATGCTTTTCCTTTTTTTAAATGCATTAGTTCTTCGTTATATTCTTCCTGTGTGAATGGGATAAACGGATCGTTTTCAGTGCTGCGTTGTTTGAGAACATCAACATGAGATTCAATAGTTTGTCGGAATTCTAAATTGAATGAAGGCTTAATAACATCTGTATATAGTTCATCAAAGAACAATCCCCATTGTTCTGCTATTGATTTTGCATTTCGATATATCTTATTGTTGAACTTCATTTCAGAGCTTGTATGCATTTTGTCTTTGTTTTTCCTTGCCGCTATTAGCTTCCAGAAATACCCTGCGTCCACTTCAGCGGCGTTATCGATGTCTTCGTTCAGCGAATTTAGATATGTTTCTGAAGAAACCCTAAGATGTTTACGAAACGACCTTTTGGCGTCCTTGTACCTAGTATACGCAATATGTGCGTCATCCCTTGGTCTGCCATTCTCAATCCACAATTTCCTCAAATGTCGCATACTAGAATGTAACTGTTTGAGAGCGCTATTCCAATACGGCTTTAAATAGTGTCTAAACTTAGCTCGTTTAAAACTTTTCTCTGAAGCTTTAACTACATCAGAACAGATATCACAATACATGTTATCAATACACAATCTAGCCTCAAAAATTGTAGTTGGTGGACAGTACACACGATATTTTAACATACAACTCAATTCATTTGTATACGATACAATTTCGTCACTTGTAACGTTTTTCCACTTAACTGTTTTACGAAAATTATCTGTCGTTCTACTTAAATAATCAACATGTGGCAATCTGAAAGCACAAACTAAAGGTCTATGATTTGAAACATTCAAAGAATTGTCATCTAAAATAGCACAACCAACAATCAAGTCTATCATATCGGTTGGCCTTAAAATATGATCTATTAAAGACTCATTTCCACCATTATATGAGACAAATGAGGAATGTGCACCTTCACAGAGCGGTAATGTATTGACTGCTACAAGGTTATTGTAGATTAAAAAGTTATTCAAGTAATCACTTCTTTTGTCACTGTATCTAATAAAATTATCACCCTGCAAATGAGCATTAAAATCACCAAGGAGTATAACTTTTCCCTTTTGCTCATGTATAGAAATGATTTCATTTACCTTTTCAACATAGTCAACAAATAGTTTGTGAGGAAGGTTACTACTAGGAAAGTAGACTTGCACAATTGTCAATAAACTTTCATTAGGTAACTGTATTTGTATGCCTACGAGTCTGTCATCATCAAATAAAACGGGGCTCACAAAATCATTTAATTGTCTTTTCCATATTATAGCTACACCACCCTTGCCATACCTCCGATTTTCTTCGGGTCTTGAATTATCTGAGACACTTAGACTAACGTAATCTCTATGAATCGAGTCTAAGAAGTGACTGTCCCTTTCTAAAAGCCAATGTTCCGAGAGACCACAAATATCTATATTACTTTCAACTAATACATTACTTAAATAGTAACTGCTTGACATAATGCCAGTCGCATTCCAAGTCATGATATTTAATGTATGCATTGTGAAAATATGGAGGTACAGAAAGAGCAATATTAGTGACACCATTGTGTAAACGAAAAACATGCAATAGAACGTGAATTTGTCTAAACAAATGCTTCATTGTCAGAGTCACCAAAACGATGGTTTTGGTCCCATCGGTTAGTGGGATGATTATCATAGTTGTGTTCTCTTCTGTTTCTGTATGCGTTCCTGGTCACCCAAGGTCTGCACTCGACATGGCGTGGCCAAAACCCCTCAAATGTAACCATGTCAATGTTTTCATCAACTTCAACGTTGAGTCTGATCGTAACGCCGTAACTATCACGAATGGGATAAATAGTTACCCACGTGACAGTAACACCCCTTCTTTTACAATATCTAATGAGTTTGTCTTCTGTTATACTCGATTTAAAACCGCTTACATGATAACGTTTCACTTTACGTTTTACATAAACCGAAAAGTCTTCGTCGTCATTGTTATCTGTATCATTGAATTGTTGATGACTTCTGTCATCGGAATCGATTTACATCTTTTTATTGTAAATGGAGTAGTAATAACTAAAATAACTAAAATTTATGCAAAGAGAGATGTTTTCGATTTCGATAATGTGTATTATCCACATTTAGTTGGGGATATCCCCAATACTGTTTCTTATGGCGTGTATATTTCTCAGTTAATTCGTTTTGCCAGAGCTTGTAGCCGTGTTGAGGACTTCAACCTGCTAAAAAACATCACCAACAGGGTTACAGTTACCATAAGTTACGTAAGACCTTCTCTAAGTTTTATTATCGTAACACTGATCTGCTCGACACATATAATAACAATCTTAAAACACTTCTGCGACAAGGTTTATCACAATCCGTCTTTTATGGAGATGTGATTTACAAACTTAGGAAGATTATCGGTCGTGATATTGTTCATGAGTTATTTATTAAACTTATTAAAAAGTGCATAAACAGAGGTTACTCCATTTTGTCGTGCCCTTGACGGTTTTCCCCTTGATGCTCTGACTTCAAACAAGTCATCGATTACATAATATTATAATTATACATGAACATTTCTGTGTTTTTAGCTCGACTATTGGAAGAATAAGAGAGCTTATGTAATCATCACGGGGTCGGCGTCGGCGTCGGCGTTGACGTTGGCGTCGGCGTCGGCGTCGGCGTCCCACATCAAGGTTTGCGTGTAAGCTGTGTTTTCAAGTGTATATCTCTTATATTTCTTATCCTAGCACAACCAAATTTGGCCATGGGCTTCCTTATAGCATTATCTTGAGGGCTGCATAAATAATTTTGGTTCACGTAACCCATGGGCTCCCATGGAACCCAAATTATGATAGCCCTTAAAATATGTCTGTTTCACATCAAATTTTGCGTGTAAGCTGTGTTTACAGGTCTATGTCTCTTACAATTCTTACCCTAGCACAACCAAATTTGGCCATGAGCTTCCTTATAGCATTATCTTAAGGGCTGCATAAGCAATGTTGGTTTCCGTAACCCCTGGGCTCCCATTGAACCCAAATTCTGATAGCCCTTAAAATATGTCTGTTTCACATCAAATTTTGCTTGTAAGCTGTGTTTACAGGTCTATATCTCTTACATTTCTTGTCCTAGCTGAACTAAATTTTGGAATTGGTTTCCTTATAGTATGTTGTAAAGGGTTGTAATTTTGTCTTCTGCAAATTCTGGGCTCCAATGGAACCCAAATTGTGATGGCCCATAAAATGTGCAATAAAGGCAGATCTAGGTTTGCATGTAAGCATTTATAAATCTATAATTTTGGTTTGGGATTTGTCATAGCAATATGCATCTTATTACTTCACCCATACTGGGGCATGGGCTCCCTCCTCCCCCACCCATACCCCCACTCCCCTCCACACCTTTTTTTTTATATTGTTTTTACATATTTCTGTGTTGTTTTAGTCAATTCTTACACATATATGTTGCAAGCCCCCCTGCCCCCCCGCCTCTCACCCCCTCCCCCCACTCCCCCCGACTTGAAACTTTTTTTTTTATTTTAATTTTTTACATATTTCTTTGTTGTTTTAGTCAATTATTACACATAAATGTTGCCCTCCCCCCCCCCCCCCCCGCCTCTCAACTCGTCACCCCCCCCCCTCTCCCCACACACACCCGACCGACTTGAAACTTTTTTTTTTTTTTTACATATTTCTTTGTTGTTGTTGTCAATTCTTACACATATATGCCCCCTCCCCCCCCCCCACACACAACCCACTCCCGCCTCTCACCCCCGCTCCACCCCCACCCCTACCCCCACTTGAAACTATTATTGTTTTTACATATTTCTGTGTTGCTTTAGTCAATTCTGACACATATATGTTGCCTTCTCCCCCGCTCCCAACCCACTCCCGCCTCTAAACCCCGCTCCCCCAGCCCCCACCCCACCCCAACTTGAAAATCTTCTTTTTTTTTTTACATATTTCTGTGTTGTTTTAGTCAATTCTTACTCATATATGTTACAACCCCCTGCCCCCCGCCTCTCACCCCCTCCCCCCCTCCCACCCCGACTTGAAACTTTTTATTTTATTTTATTTTTTTACATATTTCTTTGTTGTTTTAGTCAATTCTTACACATATATGTTGCCCCCCCCCCACCCCCCACCCCCAAAAAAAAAACCCATTCCCGCCTCTCACCCCCGCTCCACCCCCACACCCCAACCCTACTTGAAAATCCAAGTTTTACTCTTTTTTTTTTACATATTTCTGTGTTATTTTAGTCAATTCTTACACATATATGTTGCATCCCCACCCCCCCGCCTCTCACCCCGTCACCCCCCCCCTCTCCCCACACACACCCGACCGACTTGAAACTTTTTTTTTTTTACATATTTCTTTGTTGTTGTTGTCAATTCTTACACATATATGCCCCCTCCCCCCACACAACCCACTCCCGCTTCTCACCCCCGCTCCACCCCCCACCCCACCCCCACTTGAAACTATTATTTTTTTTACATATTTCTGTGTTGCTTTAGTCAATTCTGACACATATATGTTGCCCCCTCCCCCTCACAACCCACTTCCGCCTCTAATCCCCGCTCCCCCAGCCCCCACCCCAGCCCAACTTGAAAATCTTTTCTTTTTTTTTTTACATATTTCTGTGTTGTTTTAGTCAATTCTTACTCATATATGTTGCAACCCCCTGCCCCCCTCTCACCCCCTCACCCCCCCCCACTCCACCACCCCGACTTGAAACGTTTTTTGTTTTTTTACATATTTCTTTGTTGTTTTAGTCAATTTTTACACATAATATGTTGCACCCTCCCACCCGCCCCCAACCCATTCCCGCCTCTCCCCTCGCTCCGGACCCCACAACCCACCCCCACTTGAAACTTTTTTTTTTTTTTACATATTTCTGTGTTGCTCTTGTCAATTCTTACACATATATGTCGCCCCCTCCCAGCCCCACACCCAACACCACCCCCGCCTCTCACCCACGCCCCACACTTGAATTTTTCTGATGGTATATACTAGCTATAAATTTATTATTCTCTGAAAAGTCGAATAGTCGAGCTGCGCTGTTCTCCGACAGTTCTTGTTTCTTATAACACTTATCTACGTTTTCTCAAATGAAAGGAGTTACCTCGGCAGGGATTATTTTTCTTTACACTGTTTTGTTGTTTAAGGATGATGACTGGGTGAGTGATGTTTGGTGCACCTTTGAACCGGTATAAACTTCCGGTGGTCCTTTTTGCCTCTGACCGTTCCAAGGGTGTTACCCCTGTTGTCAACCCTTTTATGTAAGTGATATGCATGTTTAGCTCTGCCAGCAGGTCTAATGGGATGACGAGTTGCTGTCCGTCCGTCGTCCGTTAACTGTTGCCTTGTCAACACTCTAGCCCCTTCATTTTTCATGCGATATTTACCAAACTTGGCCAAAGTCTTTATATTAAAGCTCGGATGAGTTCGAAAATCGTCCAGATCGGATTAGTAACACCAGACTTATTGTCTTTGAATTAATGAAAAATGCTATATCTTGCATTGTGAACACTCTAGCACCTTATTTATCATTTCATTTTTACCAAACTTTACGTGATTGTTAATATCAATGAAAAGCTTGAAAACCACCTAGATCGGACTAGTAACACCGGAGATATGGCCCTTGACTTTGTTAAAAATGCTTTATTTTGCCTCGTTAAGACAATAAGACCTTTATTTTTCATCCGATCTTTACCAAACTCTACCAGATTGTTATATTAATGAAAGCTCGGACAAGTTCAAAAACCAGTCAGAATGGACCATTTACACCGGAGTTATGGCCCTTGATTTTGTTAGAAGTGCTATATTTTGCTTCGTTAAGACGATAGGTCCTTCATTTTTCATCCGATCTTTACCAATCTTTACCAGTTTGCTGATATCAATGAAACTCAGACAAGTTTAACCATTTACGCTGGAGTTATAGCCCTTGATTTTCTGAAATGCATATGTTATATGTTGGTCTTATTAACATGATAGGACCTTCATTTTTCACCCGATCCTATTAAAAAGAAATATAAAAAGGAGGACAGTCAACCACAAAACACAGAAACAAACAGGCAATCAAACAAGAAGGCAAAAGTAATAATACATGCAAACGACATCACAAACACAAAAAGGGTCGGCAATAGGGCTACCGCCTTGGAACGGTCAGTGGCAAAGTAGGCCACTGGGGGTTTAAACCGATTCTAGGGTGCACAAAACCTCACACTTACCCTACTGTCATCCCATTAAAACAGGACAGTGTAAATAAAGAAATCCCCGCCATGATCTAATCTCTAACCAACAAGGCAGCATCAATAGGCCATATCTGTAAAACACAAATATGCTCGTGTACATATAATACAAAAACAATAGCCTAGAAAGCCACAATGAAGGTACTCAGTGACTAGGCAGAAGCCAGAGCAACAAGAGAATAAACAATTAAGGGCACGACAAGAAAGATCATAGACAAACAGTAAACGCCACCGTCCCAATGGGCTTTACGTAGGCGTCATCATAGGGTCCACAGCATGTCCGGTCATCGTACAATTAAAGCGGAAAGCATAGTGGCGAACTGTAAAAGGGTCCACCACCAAGCATGCAGTACGTTGCAAAATGATAGGGTCATAACCTCTTTTGATAAACTTTTTAACAAGTTAAACAAAGATAGAATGAAAGTGATCATGACCAAGAATCTTTCGAAGTTTATAAATCACACACATAAACCTTAGAAGTCAGGTTGTGAATAGTCCTTGTTGCAGAAGAGTCTTTAAATTGCTTTTATATTTGAAAAGTAGATCAGGGTTACGATAAAAAAAATTGCAAAGATTTTACGAAGTTTATGGTAACGGTAACCCTGATTGAGTATCTTTTTAGTTATACAAAGGTAACGAATATTAAAGTCCTCAACTCGAGTACAAGCTCTTGAAAAACGAATAAGTTGAGAATCAAACACCCCATAAAAAGTTGCTCGGGGAAAATCTTCATCCAAATGGGGATAATTAACAATATCAAAATTAAAATCATCTCAAACTTTACCAGATTGTTACTATAGGTAAAAGCTTCGACAAGTTGGAAAACCAACAAAACCGGATTAGTAAGACCGGAGTTGTGTCCCTTGATTTAGTTAACAAACCATGTATTTTGCCTCATTAAAACGAAAGGGCCTTCTTTTGGCCGGATTTCAGTGAAACTTTGCAGGGATGATCAGTACCAAGCCTAGTTGCACATATCGCCACCGTGTTCCGCTTGAATGATTTTGTCGGAGTTATGGCCCTTTAAAGTTTTTAATACACAAACTTTATCCTGAATAGTTCTCCTGAACCCCTGGCCGGATTTAAACGAAACTGTTTAGGGATGATCAGTTCCTGTTCTAGTTGTGCATATTATCGCCGTTTGCGGTTGAATGATGCCCTTTAAAGGTTTTAATACACAAACTTTGTCTGGACTAGTTCTCATGAACCCCTCGCCGGATTTCAACGAATCTTTGCATGGATGATCATTACCAAGCCTAATTGTGATATCATCGTCGTGTTCCGGTTTACAGATTTTGGTGGAGTTATGGTCCTTTCAAGGTTATTGATACACAAATTATTTTGGGGAGTTCTCGTGAACCCCTGACTGGATTTCAACGAAACTTGGCAAGGATGATCAGTATCAAGCTTAGTTGTGAATATCGTCGCCGTTTTCCGATGGAACGATTTGTATCAGAGTTATGGCCCTTTAAATATTTTAATACACAAACTTTGTCCAGATTAGTCTCTCCTGAGCTCCTTGCATGCTTTCAACGAATATTGGCAGGGATGATCAGTACCACTGATACACTAACTTTGTACAGACTAGTTCTCCTCAACGTCTAGCCGGATTTCAACGACACTTGACAGGGATGATCACTACAGAGCCTAGTTGCGTATATCATCGCCATGTTCCGGTTGAATGATTTTTGACAGAGTTATGGCCCATTGTACGTAAACTTTATCTTTAGCCAGTAGAGGGTATGTAACCCTCTTTGGCCTCTTGTTTGCTGAATGTGTTACTTTTGTGAATGCTACTCTTCCTGTTGGAATTACATGTATAAAAACGTACGATAATGGACCTTTGGAAACGACCGAGCACGACACATACGAAATATTGCAGTCTCGGTTTGATTGAGACTATTCATGAGCGGTAGTGAAATATGCTAGCTACCGCTCACGCTCTCTATCCCGGTTGAGCAGAACTCAATATTCATAAAATCAATAGTACAAAATTTTAACCATCCCGAAGTTGACATGCATATGGCGGTGGACATGGAGTATACTGCTTCCCCATGTCGTACGGCGTATGGTCTCAGTATCTAATAAAATTAAATGCCCCGAAGAGCGAAATAAACATAATGGAATTTAGTTGGGAGCAGCGGATATAAAGCCTGCGTATAAAAAGCAGACAACATATCCTATGAGTGGTTAAACAATACCCAGAGTCTTTTATCGGTCGGAGTAGTGGAACCACCGAATCAAAAATTAAGTAAGAAAACAAAAGAAATTGAAAATATACCACCGATAACTAAATATAAGTATCGGGTTCAGCATTCTCCAAAGATCGAATGTATAACAGTACTGATTGCAAGCGCGGGGAGACGTTTTACAGCCGCCACACTGCAAAAGCAACGCCATTGTGCTATAAAAAAGAGTGATAATGGGCTTTTAGAAACGGCCAACCCTCTTATTCATCTTATTCAAAACAAGTATAAAAGTCGAACGGCGGGGAAATGAAGCTTTCAAGAAATGCTTGATCACATCCTGTTATAGAATAAGATTAAACGGCGTGTTTTATTTAATGTGTTTTAAATTACTTTGTGACAATCATAATTTTCTTGCCAATGCATTTTGCTTCCTTAAATTTTACAATATTAACTTTTTTAAATCAAACACTTTGTGGAATTATAATCTGCAGTTTGGTCTTAACCGTCATGGTTTTATTCTATCCAGACTGGAACGTATCCATTTGTGGGCTTTTAGTAAAGCTCGGTGGAATTGTTTCTGTATAATAACTCACTGATACAATTGACAATTAAGACGTGAATCTCTTGTAAGGATCAAATATACTGAAAGAAATAAGTTTAGCACGGTATTTTGCATATCTAGCTTAAAGAAACTGAATGTTTCTTTTATAATGTGAAGCATTTGATAACTTTGGCATGTCAGAAGGTGTTCTTGTTTTTCACTTATTATTTGTGATTCAATGGAAGTATCAGAGTTATCTCCCAGTTATATGAAACAACATTTTTCACTTCAAAAAATTAGAACATTATCAAGAACAAGAGTAAACTTTATTAAATAACACCTCTGGGTTTCGAGTGATAAAAAACGAAAACGTAAAAAGAATTGATATTAACCTTGTCATTATAATGAAATTACGAACCAAAGTTTTAAATTTTAAAATTCAAACATGTAGCTACTTTTTTTCGCAGATATCGTTTGAAAATAATGTCCTGCATATACTTGTTAATTATGTTAAATTTATTGTTCATGGCGGCTAAAGCACATAACCATGAATCTTCTCAATGGGTTTTACCATATTATTGACTTGCTAAACATATTTCTTTCATTATATAATGAAAAACATTATGCTATACATACTGATTTACAAACATTTTCATTATAACATAGACTCTAGTTTTTGTTTTTGTTATCTAGATGCTAATAATAGTAAAAATTGACAACCCTTTCTTTTCTACGATAACTTAAACTCAACAAAGTTAATATTTCTGATGCTTTTGCTATTTCCTGTCATGAAAATGAAGAAATAGTCACCATAATTGTTATCTCCACCTAGACGGGATGTTCCTCGAGCTCCGTAATTGCTTATGTTTATTAACTTACTAGTTTTTCGAGAGCTTTTAGTTTAGTTGAGGACTTTAAAATTCGTGCCCTTTATTTAACTAAAAAGATACATTGTACTCCATCAGAGCTACAATTACCATAAAAACCGTAAAATATTTGCAAAATTGTATTATCGTAACCCTGAACTACTTTTAACTTATACATGTAATTTACAAACTCTTCTGCGACAAAGAACTATCATAACTTGAATTCTATAGTGACGCGATTTACAAACTCTTCTGCGACAAGGACTATCACAACCTGAATTATATAGTGACGCGATTTACAAACTCTTCTGCGACAAAGAACTATCACAAACTGAATTCTATGGTGACGCGATTTACAAACTTCAAAATATCATAATCATTGCATACAATCTTTATTGAACGTTTTTACAAGTGTATCAAAAGAGGTTATGACCCTATCAATTTATAACTCACTACATAGTTAGTGGTTGATACTTTAACAGTTCGCCACTGTGCTTTCCTTTTTGAATATGCGATGAACCGACAGATTATAATCACGTCTAATTAAATTCTGAAAGCAATAGTAAAGTTTGATGTTTTTCTACAATCTCGTCTTGACGTGCCCTTAATGATTGATTCTCCTTTTTTTTCTGGCTTCTGCCAAGTCATTAAGTACTTACTTGTGTATGTTTATTTAACATATAATGTATGGTACTGAGGTCCATAAGCAAGTTTATGGACTGGGCAGTCAGACTGCCCAGTCCATAAACTTGATATGGACCGAAGCACCATACATTATTTGTTATATTATACCGAATCGGACCAACAAATTTAATCAATACGTTTTATGATTTATTTTGACGTCGTTTTTTTCACACGTCCGTTAATATAGCTATCGGACCGGGCGCCCGGTCAATATGCAACTTTATGTACCGGATGACGTCACATTAAACAAAGAGTAGAATATGCAAATGAGGTGTAATATATTGTCTTATACATGATCATCTTTGCGTTATACTTATATTTCCTATTTATGCTGCCTAGTTTGTTAGAGAATATAGCCTTGGAATTTCTTTTTTATACTGTCCCGTTTTATTGGGATAACAATAGAGTAAGAGTGAAGTTTTGCGCAACATATTGGTAAGTATAATGCATATGTGGTAGAGTGTGTTTTTATGATTCAGTTGTGTTTGATAGTGTTTTGAGATTGAATTAGTTTGGAATTAAATTATTGGAATTAATTACCTCCCTTTATAGGAATTTAGTTATTTTTGAAATAGTTAAACTTTTGAATTTAAATTTAATTTCAAATAACTTAAAAGGTATTATTTATAAACTATTGAGTTTTTACTTAGATATATTTTGGTAAAGTAAATTGTCGAATTTGTAAAAATTGAATTAATGTTTACTTTGGTAATATAATTTTTTGGATTTAGTATTATTTGATAGATGTTTAACTTAGTTTGATTTTGATGTAGATATACAATCCATGGACAATGTATTATAATTTGTGTGTGTCAATGGGAACAACCTGCCATACTTAGGTTACATCAGAGCCAGCATTGCTTTAGATGGATTACCCATGAGTCAGCCGAAAAAATGTTTGCTTCTTGTTTTACCGGAGACTGCTGCCAACAGAACAGTACCACTATTACTTGGTACCAACGTTTTTCTAGCATTTATGGTGGACACCAAGAACAGATATGGAAACCAGTTCCTGCAGAAGGCCGAATGTGTAATGTACCATGGTACTTGTCAGAAAACATCACACCACAGCAATTGAATTGAATTTAATTGGATTTTATAGTCGCACCAACAGCTAAGGTCATATGGCGACTTTCCAGCTTCCACTGGTGGAAGAAGACCCCAGGTGCCCCTCCGGGCAATTTTCGTGCATGGGCGGGCACCTGGGTAGAACCACCGACGTTCCGCAAGCCAGCTGGATAGCTTCCTCACATAAAGATTCCTAGGCCCCTGAGGGATCGAACCTACAGCGGTGAGGGGCAAGTGATTTCAAGTCAGAGACGTTAACCACTCGGCCACGGACGCCCCCCACACCACAGCAACGCAAGACGTTAGAAGACGTTATTTCAAATCACTACGACGTATTTTCACATAGGACACAGACACAGGACACGTTTCAAGAGTGAAACACAGGATTTACTTGAATGATGAGATTCCCTTCAAACAACGACCTCGCCGTATACCGCCTGGCATGTTTGAAGAAGTGAGGAACCATCTTCAACAACTGTTAGATGCTGGAATAATTAGAAGATCGCATTCTCCATGGGCATCTAACATAGTCCTCGTAAAGAAGAAGGATGGACAGATCCGGATGTGTGTAGACTACCGTCAGCTCAACATGCGCACCATCAAGGATTCGTATGTATTGCCCAGAGTAGAAGAGATACTGGACGCTCTATCCAAATCAAAATACTTTACAGTAATGGACATAAAGAGTTGCTACCATCAAGTTGAAGTTTTGGAGACTCACAAAGAACGGACTGCTTTCACAGTAGGACCCTTGGGTTTCTTTGACTTTCAGGGATTACCGTTTGGTCTCTGTAACTCGCCTGCTACCTACCAAAGGCTAATGGAGTATTGTTTAAGAGATCTACATCTTACTATATGCTTTATTTTTCTAGACGATCTTATCATCTACTCTTAAGACGTTCGAGGAGCATATAGAAAAGAGTATGATAATTGACCTTTGGAAATGGCCGAAAAAGAAACATACGAAATATTGCAGTCTCGGTTTGATTGAGACTGTTCATGAGCGGTAGTGAAATATGCTAGCTATCGCTCACGCCTTCTAGCCCCGGGTTGAGCGAACTCAATATTAATAAAATCAATAGTACAACATTTTAACCATCCAGAAGATGGCATGCATATGGCGGTGGACATGGCGGTGGACATGGAGTATCTTTCTTCCCCATGTCGTACGGCGTATGGTCCCAGTATCTAATAAAATTAAATGCCCCGAAGAGCGAAATAAGCATAATGGAATTTAGTTGGGAGCAGCGGTTATGAAGCCTGCCAAGACTAGCCAAGACTAGCCAAGGTACTGGACAAGCTTCGAAAGAAAAACCACAAATTATCGTCAAAGAAGTGCTTCTTCTGTCAAGAGAAAGTGTGCTACGTTGGCCACATAGTGTCAGAGAAGGGAATAAAGCCAGATCCTAAGCAGACAGAGAAGGTTCTGAACTGGCCACGACCACAGACACCAGAAGAAGTCAGAAGTTTCGTCGGCTTTGCTGGGTATTACAGGAAGTTTGTGCAGAATTTTTCCAAGATTGCTAAGCCTTTGACGGATCTGATGGCAACTACAGCAAAGAAGAAAACGAAAGCACAGAGCACCACTGGTTAACATCCAGACTATGCAGCTTTTGGAACTAGTTGCCATGGACTACTTATCATTGGAAGGATCCATTGGGGGATTCCAGAATATCCTAGTGATAACTGACCACTTCCATGAGCAAAAGAAGAACTACGACATAAGAGCAAGAGGATCGGTGATACATCCTGGAGACAGAGTGTTTGTGAAGATAGTGGCGTTTGGCGGAACACAAACGTTAGCCAACCGATGGGAGGACGAAGTATACGTGGTACTGGATCAACGTAACAGCGATATACCAGTATACGTAGTTCGACATGAGAATGGGGAAGGCAGAACGAAACCATGCATAGGAATTTGCTACTTCCTATAGGATCGAACGAGGATGGCGAAGAACATCTCGGTCAAGAGATACAGAGGCTGCTTCGGAAGGACCGTATGACAGAAGATCAACTTCCGATCGCAGCGAAGAGACATGATAAAAGAGAAGTGAAAATACCAGATTCTACTGCGGCTGATGTTCACACACATTAGGAAGAGGATGAAGACTCAGAGAAGAAGAATCTGTGTATATTGTGAAATCAGCAGGCAGAACAACAGAGGCTGACATTGAACACAATATCGTTCAGGACGAGGAAGATGAAAACAAGGATGAACCTGTTGTCAACGAAGATAACGTTTCGCATCACGAGGATGACGGTTCGACTGGTGACGAAACGGGAGATGTGTCAACCGCAGCTGATGAGGACGCTCACACCTCCAATGAAGCTGACGGTGTAACATCTGAGGAAGCTAAGGATACAACTACTGCTGATGATGAAGACGATGGCCAGAGGAACACTCTAGCTAGAGATGGTGACGGTTAACCAGAAGAGGTAACCGAGCCTGAAAAACCAGTGCCAAGACAACCAAGAGAAAGGAAAAGATCAGGTTGTATGACTTCTAGGGAATGTGTCATGTCTGCAACAGCTACAGCAGCTAGTGAGCAACCCGACTGGATCCAGAGAGTTAACTTCCTGCGCTCTTTGGCGAGCACCATGCCTCCTTCTCTGCAACAATATATCATCAAGACAATTCTGGAAATTGTTGCACAGAAGTGAATGTCGTGGAAGACATTATTATAAAGGAGGGGAGTATGTGGTAGAGTGTGTTTTACTGTTGTAATATGTATCGTCATAACGGAACTAATGAGTGCATGTGTTGAAGTTATGCTAACCTTAACATTAATAGGCTAACAACCTTTAATAGTACTGGTCATAGCTGATTAGGTTTTAGAGGGAAAGCAGATTGTCACCTGACATCCAGGTGAAATCTGATTGGTCAATAGGTAGTTTTTAAATTAGTCTTGAAAAAAAAGTTGAACTGACAAGAAGTCTTTTGAAACTATAGTTTTCATCCATCTTGGATTATATATTTTAATCAGTTTAATGTAGTTGCACTATTTGCAGTGCCTGTATATTTATATTCTTAGAGTTTCCTAAGAATATAGGACAGTTGTATTTTAATATATAATGGTGAAAATGTGTTCCTTGATTTGGAAGTGTTTGGAAATGTGGAAATGGATGTAGGATTTAGAAGATATATGTAGAGCTGGTGGCGAGCTGGTGGATATAATGGGATTGCATGTGGATGTGAGGAATGTAGTCTTTTTACCATATACATAGATGTGTTTTATTCATTACCATCAATAAATGATGATTACGGAAGATGTCTTTTGTTTACATGACAACCCCTTGTTATGGCGTGTGGCAACACTAGAGCAACCCGGGTCACGCTATAACAAATACATTGGCTTTATCTCGCATTGCTACTTGCACGTTATAACTCATTCATTTGTTTTACCTATTTAGTTAATTTAAAAAATAATATGTCGCTAAGAGGTATATTTTTGATTTGTCTAACTCTTTAAATATTTTTATTATGTATTTCACACTTGTTGAATGTTCTTCACATTTTCTATATTTTTGCATAGGTTTTTAAATTATTTAAATGTATTGTGTCTTTAACATATATCAAGAACAAGGTAAAAGTAGTGTGACTGAAGATAGTTCATTCATTGATATGATTATTAGCTCGACTATTCGAAGAATAAGAGAGCTTATGTAATCATCCCGGCGTCGGCGTCGGCGTTGGCGTCGGCGTCCCACATCAAGGTTTGCGTGTAAGCTGTGTTTACAAGTCTATATCACTTACATTCTTATCCTAGCACAACCAAATTTGGCCATGGGCTTCCTTATAGCATTATCTTAAGGACTGCTAAAGTAATTTTGGTTCTTGTAACCCCTTGGCTCCCATGGAACCCAAATTCTGATAGCCCTTAAAATGTGTCTGTTTCACATCAAATTTTGCGTGTAAGCTGTGTTTACAGGTCTATATCTCTTATATTTCTTGTCTTAGCTGAACTAAGTTTTGGAATTGGTTTCCTTATAGTATATTGTAAAGGGTTGGGTAAGTAATTTTGTCTTCTGCAAATTCTGGGCTCCAATGGAACCCAAATTGTGATGGCCCATAAAATGTGCAATAAAGGCAGATATAGGTTTGCATGTAAGCATGTATATATCTATAATTTTGGTTTGGGATTTCTTATAGCATTATGTATCTTATTCATACTTCACCCATATTGGGGCATGGGCTCCCTCCTCCCCCCCCCCCCCCCCCCACTCCCACCCATCAACACCTTTTTTTATTTTCCCTTTTTTTTCTTTTTTTTTACATATTTCTGTGTTGTTTTAGTCAATCCTTACACATATATGTTGCCCCCTTCCCCCTATCCACCCCGCCTCACTCCCCTCCCCCCACTCACTTGAAACTCTATTATTTTTTTTTTTTTACATATTTCTGTGTTGCTTTTGTCAATTCTTACACATGTTGCCCCCTCCCCCTGCCTCTCCTCTCCCGCCACCCCCTCCCCACCCACCACACACTGGAAAGTAGAATATTTAATTATTTTATTTTCCACATATTTCTGTGTTGTTTTGGTAAATTCTTACACATAGCGCCTTACACATATATGCTGCTCCCTCTCCCCCCACACACCCCTGCCTCTCCGATCGCACCCCCCCCCCCTCCCCACACACACACACACACACTCGAAACTTTTTTTTTTTTTTTACATATTTCTGTGTTGTTTTGATCAATTCTTACACATAGCTATTTTGCTCCATGGTGTCAGACCAGTCTGGAAGTACTTCCAGGTCGTAGGGTGCTACAAATGTTCCTTGAAAAAATCCAAAGTTTCTAGTTTGCATGTATTTTTCCCAAGATTTTTTTTTATTTCATTGTTTAAAAATCTAACCTGATGTTATAAAGTATTATGTCTGTTGTCATGAATAGTAAGTATTTTGCTGTGTTTGTCAGGATTATTTCTTTAGAGAGTATGAGCACAGAGGTTAGGTAGAGATGTGGTTTTGACAGATGTTTATTTCCAAATACACATATAGTGTGAAGGAATGGCGTGAAATGTTGAAAACTGAATCGGTGTTTTATTCTAGGTGTGGGACCGTTTGCGAGCTAAATGTGTTTTTTCACAGAATTAACGTGTATTTAAGTGGAACTTGTGACAGATCTCCAAATATAGCCTAGTTTTTTTTGTGTTCAATGGGCTGATTTTACCGGTCTGACACCTAGATGGACAAAATGCGTTTTTCTTATTAATGGCCAAATCCATTTTTCCTGTGAAAGCTTGCATCTGAGTGAGAAAAAGAAAGCTAAAGTTAAATCTTTGAATTTTAAAACAGAACATGTTTTTTTTGCAATTAAAATAGAATGTGTGTGTTTTAGGGTGGTATTTGGGGGTCCTTGTGATTTGGAGTGGCCCTAAAGCACTTTAAGTAGGCTCTCAAGTGTTTTTAAGTGGATTAGTGGCAATAGGTAATACTGAGATATTTCACATTTCCTACAATAAAGGGCAATTTTATTATTTTAAGGTAGTGACACCGTATGAGGCTAAAATCTTAAAATGTATTGGTACTGACATTTTGACATGACATAACTCTAGGAGGAGTCTTACTTTGTATCGAAAGCCTGAGAACCTGTACATTTTGTACGAAATGATGGGTTTTACAACCTGAACTGAATTATACAGAAATTTGTCGAATTCAGTATTTATTTTAGTTTTTAGCTAAACATGGTATAAATACCACCCATTTTTCTTCATTAATTCAGATGAAATCACCATACAATGGCATAAAATTGTAATTTAACACATTAATGTGGCTTTTTGTTAGTGATAAAGGTGTAATCCACTGAAATATATACTATTTTTGTGTGTGTTTCAGTTTGTCATGCTGTTGCCCAAGACTTGAATGTATTAGCATGATTAGTTGGCTTTAAAACTGCTACAGGCATATCGGATAGGCAATGTTTGAAAACTTTACTTGATGGAAATATACCGATCTTTTTATATTTCTTTTTACTTGATGGAAATATACCAAACGGTTAATTTATTTTGGCATTTATTCTAGTTTTGTATAACGGGTCTTAACATCTTTGATTTCTATTAGCCGAATGGTTCTTTGTATGCAGGAATTGAACCGAAAAGATAATAAGTCCCTGCAAAAGCAAATGATTTTCCATTCGGTCAACCTTATTGTTCAATTAGATGTATTCGATAAATATTTTTGACAAATGTCGCGACTCATTTAGGTGTCAAACCAGTCTGGAAAATAATTCCTCAAAAAAATCCAAAGGTTCTAGTTTCTAGTTTGCATGTGTTTTCCCAAAGATTATTTTTTATTTTTTTGTTAAATCAAACCTGATGTTAAAGTATTATATCTGTTGTCATGAATAGTAAGTGTTTTACTGTGTTTGTCAGGATTATTTCTTTTGAGAGTATGAGCACAGAGGTGAGGTAGAGATGTGGTTTTGACAGATGTTTATTGGTAGTGTGAATGAATGGCTCGAAATGTTGAAAAACAGAATCGGTGTTTTATTTCAGAAATGGAACCGTTTGCGAGCCAAATGTGTTTATTTCACAGAATTTAAGTGTGTTTAAGCGAACGAATGTTGTAGAACTTGTTACTGAACTCCAAATATAGCCTAGTTTGCATTGAGTTCAATGGGCTGATTTTCACCGGTCTGACACCATATATACTAAAGGAAGAAAGAAACGCAACTCGTGAATTTCCGCTTTAGATTGTAATTATAACATGCAGCTGTTAATCGAATGGCACATGACAACAATAGACTTTTGCTTTCGAAAAAAGGACTAAACCAACACATAACATACCAAATAGTAATGCTTCAAAGTTTTATTATTGATAGAATACGCGTTTAGCTTAGCAGATGAATAAACTTAGGATTTAACATTTTGCAATCTCTACATTAAATACAGTACTGAATTGGCTCAAATTTTGAAAGCAGAAGTTCAGCTTTTGGGAAGTTTGTGTTACAAATGGGACTGTTTTTAAAAAGTGTACAGCAGCACAGTTTAATCCTTTCTTTAACTAGCTTATTTTTACAAATCATGATAGGATTTCTGTGGAATATTACAGGGAAATTATTGAGCTGTTTATACATTATATAGCGGAAAATAGTTCCGAGTTGCGTTTCGTTTTTCCTTTAGTATACTTACCATTGAACCTGGCTACATGTCATTTTCAAAACCCTTATACAGGCAGAGCAATCAACGCTGCAACAGTTGGACATTACCAGTTCTTCTGCATTAAATGAAATACCAAACTGGCAATAGACTTTGTTCTGTAAATTTAAAGATTTCGGAGAATTTTGAGATTTTTCTAAACTAAAAGTTTCAGATATTTTATCCCATCTAAAACTAAAAGAAATTTAGGATGCAGTTGATATTTTGGTCGTAGAAGCTTATTTGTAGCATAATTTAAATAAAATAGTAGCATTTGTTTATGACTGCATCAATAATCATGCACACAATATGAAACAACTATCAAAGTTTGACTGAAAAAGTGCATTTTCTTGAAATATCCAAATCTCAACTTTATTTTTGGTTTAAAATATTCCTCACGAAAACAGAAATACGAAATAGTTTCATTTTTCGGTATGCGGTTTGTCTTTTAACTCGCACGATGAACCTTATTAAAACAAAGAAGGGATGGTCCTTAAATTGTTTTGAGCAGTGTATATCATTGGTAAGTTGTCGCTACGTAATGCACCCATATCTGAATAATCAGTTACTTTCGATTTGTGAGTTGTGTTATAAATAATATCTGACATTTGTGCTCAGCAGTCGCATTATATATTTTGTCAACTCGTTTAGTAAATGAAATGATAAATGAGCACTCATATCAGGTATATCGATTATTATTGAGAACTGCTCAACTCGGGGCTAGAGGGCGTGAACGGTAGCTAGCATTTTTCACTACCGTTCATGAACAGTCTCAATCAAACCGAGACTGCAAATGTTATATATTTATCGTGTTCGGCGATTTCCAAATTTCTCCTTTCATTCTCTTTTTAAATATCACAGAAGCGTTGCCTGTGCAGTGTGGCACGGTAAAACGTCTCCCCGTACTTGCAATCAGAACTGTTATTCATTCCGATCTGTCTAGATAGCTGAGCCTGATATTTATATAAAGATGTCGGTAGTACATTCTCAAATATGTTTGTTTCCTTACTTCAACCTGCAAGAACTTGAAGCGGAGCTTAAAGAAGCGCAACATTTATATCAATTTGTTTAGTTTTCTCAGATTAGTGATCACACTGAAGCATGACTGAAGCAATAGCAGAGAGAGACATTCCAACAATGTCTGGATGGTCCAAAGTAAAATATCTAAAAATGAGATAGGGTCCTATAGAAACCACAGCGTCCGAACGCAATGGCATCGTAGGTCGGCACTGTACTGCAAACAAGGACTTGAAAATACAATGAAAGAGACAAAAAACAACAGAAAGGGTGGTGAAGACAGGTTTACCGACTTGGAACGGTCAGTAGGCAATAATGCCTACTGGTAAGCTTGAATCGATTTTATATGCGCACAATCCTCGCTATTATCCTGTCTAATAATATCCTGTCTAAGTCCGCCACCACGGCTAAGGTTAGATAGATCCTTATTGCTATTCTTCAGAACTAAGAAAGTTGTCATTATGAGAGTATTATTTGAGTAATGAGCATGTAATGTACTTGATTGAAAATGAAATAAATGTTGATCGGAGTCGTATATATATATAAAGAGTATCTAGAGCTAATTCTTAAACTTTACCTGGCGGCTTATTATTGACTATTATGTTGACATTATATACAATCGCTTGTTAGTCTACAGCGGAAGTCAGTAGGAAATATTGTTAGCAATCGTCCTCTGTTTAGCTTTAGAAACATTACGTGGTCCGAGTGTTAACTTTCATACCCCATCCACCCCTTCTCCAAGAAGCGAAAAGATTTAATAGGTAATTTTAAGCAGGTTATCGCATGTTTTCGGTAAAAAAAAAAAATATTGTCGATAAATCCGTTATAAAGTTCTGTTTATAAAAGCTTTCCAATCTCTTAATGGAATTAAGGCGGGACCACGTAATGTATGACACAATTGGTCCAATAGATACCACAGCAATCAAACGCAATGGCAGAGAGTGGTGATGACAGTGTTACTGACTTGGAATGGTCAGTAGGCCATAAGGCCTACTAGTTAGCCCAAAAGGTACCATGTTGTCAGGACTAAAGAAATATAAAAAGATCGGACATTTGACTAAGGTCATTTTACATTTTAATTACTTGTAATCATCGAACCGATTCGTTCATGACCTAAACTATTATTTTCGTCCAAATTTGAGTAAACGGAGACAGACGACGAGCATTAACGAGTGTTATTTTGCTTATTTCTCTTATTTGCATTCCCGTCGCACATTTATCGCTAGCAGAATTTGTTAACGCCCTGGTGGTAATGTCAGCAATTTATCTAACAGTCAATATTTTCCACTGCCAATATGTAATTTCTTTATAATCCGGACGTTTAACTAAAAGCATGGTCATTTATTTTCTGTTGTTATGAACTAGGTGGAAATATGTTTATATTATCATTTATTCTAAGCATAGTTGTGTTTGTTTACGTTAAAAATAAGTATAAAAGTCGAACAGAAAAATGCAGTTATGTGAACACAGTAAACCCCAAAACACGCAAAACGACAAACATGAATGAAAAAAGTTTCAAAAATATACAGCTAAAGCAGCATACAAACGTTACTTATTAGCTGAATTTATTTTTATTATTAATTCAGACTACAAATCACATCACAAATCACATTATTCATACATATATCGCACGCAAGATACCTTTAGCACTGTAAATGCTGTGCAGTGAATGTAACATGTGATATGCAACAATAAACATGCTTTTCTGCCACATACCAGCTATTCAACAATTTGGAAGTAGTCTTAGAAATTAGATTTTATTAGTATGACATATGTATAGTATGGTATTAGAAACTCCACGTACTGAATGTTTGTCATGTTCTGCTTTAGAAGTTAGTCTTCGGCTTGTAATGCAAATAAATCAGATCAAATATTATCCGTGTCACGTGCTTCACCTTTTTGTTTGTGTTTCAAATAGCAAAGTCAATATCACATACTGATATCACAGACTGATATCACAGAGTAATAGTACAGATCAATATCATGGAACAATATCACAGATCAATATCACAGATCATTATCACATATAGATATCACAGATCAATATAACAGATCAATATCACAGATTCATATCACAGATCAATATCACAGACCAATCACATATCAATAGAACGGATCCATTAACCGATATCACATATCTATAGCAGAGATCAATAGTACATATCGATATCACAGATCAATATAAAAGAATATGAGTGTGGACCAAACACGATAAATACGAAATATTGCAGTCTCGGTTTGATTGAGACGGTAGTTAAATATGCTTGCTACCCCGTTCACGACTCAATATTCATGAAATCAATAGTACAGAATTGTAACCATCCTGAAGATGGCATGCATATGGCTGTGGACATGCTACTTTAACCGTTATTATTCTAACAACAAATTATACATTAACGTATCAATATCACAAATATCACAGTTAAATAGTACAGATCGATCAAAGATCAATATAACATATCGATATCATAGATCAATAGTAGTGTGCTGCAGAACAGATCGATATCAATGCGGACTGAAATGCAAACATTAAATTAAAATCATGCTCCACACGCAGACTGCAACACCGTGTAGTTTGATGCGTGGGAATCCAGCTATTTAACTATTTATTGAAAGTTTAAAGTCGCAAGTACTAGTTTGCGTAGGTTTAAAATTGCTTCGATTAATTACGGGTCAAAATGTGAACAGCGAGCATAACTGAGATCACAAGTTTAGTCTCTTCAAATGTTGTGGAGATTATATATTACATTGCTATACATGTACATGAAATATGTGCGTTTTTGGTTGAAAGAAAATTTAATGATCAGATACCATTTCCCATTTCCCATAAGAACCGTTTTCTGACCTTAGTTCTACTTTCGCGAATTACAAACTGTTTTTGTTATGACAACGGTTTTTGATTATATAGTTCAACATTTCCTCTAAGAATCATTAAAATATAATTATTGCACTAAACATAGAAAATTGTTCCGTGGCATATCCATAAAATACGAAAAAAGCTAGACACTGCTGTAATCGAAAGATAATAACATTTGCTTGCGCTCTCGATGAAAACAATAAATTATCTGTTGTAATCAAGCGAAGGCAACAAAATGAACATACAAGCTTTCCTTAGTGAATTTAGATCTCACAATAGAGTGAATAAAACAATAAACACGTCGTAAATATAAAAAAAATGCTAACTATATTAAAGGCGTTGTGTGACTGAATGAGCAAATACAACAAAACATTTGCATTTAAAAAATGCTTACAAGTAAATCCCTGTCTTTACTAGTCGTTTCCAGATTTACAAATATGATAACAGAAGAAATAGAAGTATGCTTTGATGTATTGAGCCATTTGAAAGTCGTGACGTATTGAGACAACTGGGACTGCTGTCATATTCAGACAACTGAAAATGGTGTCCTACTCAAACAAATGAAAATGGTCAAGAGAATATATTAATAATGAAACAGATACGTTTCTTGATTGCTTATATGAAAACAGGTATCGTGTTCACATTTGTTTTATGGGAAGAGGAACAAACATTTAATATTAAAATATTGATTGCACAATTTAAAACGGTGATACACGGTAGTAATGCGGCTATTCCAACATCTTTATATGGCTATTTCGTAGCATCAGAGCCGAAGGCTCACAGTGAACTATTGATTGTGACCGCTCTTCAGTAGTCAATACGTTTTTTGTTGCTTTAGCTGGGATTATTTAAAAAATAAGTATCATATTGATGATCCTCAGACACATGGCCTTCAAATTTGTTTGCTGTGCATGAACGCGACATTCTAAATGGCGGCCGTTAATAAAAATCGTCTAAACCTTAAACATTGCTCAAATTTAGATATGATTGCTAGACTACCACGTGTGTTTAAAAAGTGAAGGCCACTTAGTTAACATGGCATTGTCGTTGGGAAACAACACTTCCCATATACCGGTGATAGGAAACTTATTGGAATGTGACTATTTTTACCCGAATATTGTCCTCTTGTACTTTGGAAGGTCTATGAAAATAAAAGTTCGTGTTCCACACCTATATATACATATGTTTATCCTACTCAGTTAAATATGGGATCATACTATTAGTCCCTCGTTTGAATTGAATAAAAAATAAATAAAGATCAAGCCTATTTTTTATTTCTTAAAAAATTACAAACTTAAATTTTGAACGTTTCTTCATAACCCGCAGCTTTAATCATTAAGTATGACTTCTCGTTTCCAGTTATATTTATCGTTTCTAATAGGTGAATTCGCGTATATAGACCATATAGCCTTTGTTTTTCATCCGACCTTTATATTATGTTTTACTTTACCAGCCAGATTGTCTATACCAATAATAGGTTCGACAATCAGCTACATTGGATTGGTTACATCATAGTTATGGCCCTTGTGAATAAGAGAATAAGTACAAATTAAAGAACTAACAATGTTGTAGTATGGCCCTTGAATTATTTAAAAATGCTAAACTTTGCTTTGTTGACACCCATGTACTTCATTTATCATCCGATCTTTACCAAACTAAATTCCAAATGACAGCTCGGATAAGTTCGAAAAGCTCGGAACGTTCGAAAAACAGCCATATCTGACAGTCCATCGCTTCCCCGCCTAGCCCTCGACCTTCTCATCCCACCTCAGTTTTTTCTAGAGCACGGAAGCTTTGTTCATCACTCCGTCTCCGTGACCGAATGGTTATCGTTGCGTTGCGTTGTAAACCTTCGAGCTCACCGCTGTGGGTTCAAATCCCACTGGGAGCTCGACTTGTAAGTGAGTGAGGAAGTGTCGATTCTTACGGATGGTTCCGTCGGTGTATTCTTGGGCAAGACACTTTCCCTTAGCCTCGTCCGTCGGATGGGGACGTAAACCGGGCGGTCCCGTGTATCGGTCTATCCTCCGAGCACGTTAAAGAACCATAGGAATCTATTGGATAATAAGAGTAGGGCAGTTTCCCGGATTCCTATGTATCCTTCCCCTCTCTCTGGGGCGGCTTTAAATAACCTATATACTGTATTGATGAGCCGTTAAACAACATTCAATTCAATTCAATTCTTACGGATGGCGGGAGTTTTACTGTACTAGTTATACCCAAGAAAAGTGGGTGGTCTGCCTCCAATACAAAAAAATCAACAGTCATATATAACCTTACATGTGTTGAAAATGACGCAAAATACCATACAAACAAAACAAACTTTTTCCATCAAATATGTTGGAACACCATAATTATAGGCATACACTTTTAGAGCGATACAGACCGTCGTAGAATTCTCGTTTATTTTAAGCTGCACTGAAGATAAGAACTGTGTTCACTTAGGAGTAATATTATTGACTTCCTTAAGTAAATAGATTACTCTTTCAGTTTGTCATTTATTTTTGTATTATTATTATCATTATTATTATTATTGTTGTTGTTGTTTTGTTGTTGTTGATTTCGTTGTTTTAGTATTTGTTATTGTTGTTGTTGTTGATGATGATGTTGCTTTTGTTGTTGTTTCAGTTGTTGCAGTTGTTGTATTAGTAGGAGTAACAGTAGAAAAAGTAATCGTAGTCGTTGTCGTAGTCTTCGTAGTCGCAGTCGTTGTCGTAGTCTTAGTTGATGTCGTAGTCGTCGTAGTCGCTGTCGTAGTCGTAGTCGTTGTCGTAGTCGTCGTAGTCGTTGTCGTCGTTCTTGTAGTCGTCATAGTCGCAGTCGTTGTCGTAGTCGTTGTCATAGTCGTCGTAGTCGTTGTCATAGTCGTTGTAGTCGCAGTCGTTGTTGTAGTCGTTTTCGTAGTCGTTGTCGTAGTCGTTGTCGTAGTCGTCGTAGACGCTGTCGTTGTCGTATGGTAATTATAGAATCTCTAAGGATGTTGACTGGGCAAGTTTTGACATTTTCAAGTCTAAGAATTTTATTTGACAACATATTTTTCATTTTTTGCATTCTAGTATATATGGATATAATGTAGGATTTAATACGGTAACATGAAAGTTTAAGCAAACATTGTTTTCATATTGTTTCTGTCATGTGAGACCATTTTTTGTTATCACGAAAATATGGGCTATGGGTAGCTCTGATAAGAATTTATCCGTTTGTTATGGAAGAAAATAAGATTTTTTTAAGCAGTGAACAAGTATATAAAAGTAGATACTGAGCTAATTTTATATTCGATATCTATGGCAAAATTGTGTGTACAGTATTTTCTCCAAAATGTTTTTAAAAAGTTGAGCAATACATTTTTGTAAAATCATTTTAAAACAAATTTCTTCAAAAAAAATGGGTTGGGTATGGTCCATATATTTGTGCTTTTTACAGTAAAAAGACGAATGAGGATTACAATTGTTTGTGTATGTTTTGAAAGATATGTATATATGTAATTGAAAATGAATCGTTGTTTTTCAATAAATGTAATGTTACGAAAAACAAAGTTGTGAATATGTTTATCTTTATTTTTCCTCTTTTCAGTGAAATTTTGGAGTTAGAAACATGTGTCTTCTCAGTCTAAATAATAATGCGAGGACCCTTTTTTGATATTCTAAATGATACCAAATAGCTTCAATTAAAAACAAATCTCACACTACGTCAATTCCCAACCAACCTTCTTAACAAGTTCCCATTCCATATAAGATTTGTGATACGATTTATTATTTATTTATTTATTTATTTATTTATTTACTTATTTATTTACTTACTTACTTACTTACTTACTGACTGACTGACTGACTGACTGACTGGCTTGCTTGCTTGCTTACTTACTCACTTATTTACTTATTTATTTACTTATTGATTTATTTACTTATTGATTTATTTATTTATTATTTAAATTTTAACGAGCTTTTGGTGAGTAAAAATAAAGTTAATTCATAACGAGTTTCAAGTATTTCATTTATATTTATAAAATATTGTCAAATATTTCATGAATCATATAGAAGGAAATGAGTTTAAGATCCTTTTTATCACATGGATTACAGTATAATGTGTAGAACATAAGTGATATATGAACGTAAAACCGCCACGACGTAGTGCCAAATCGTCCAGTAACGTCATAAAATCGTGGCATTTAGTGGGCACTCCACAGTTTATTGTACATTTCTCAGTCATCAAACCCATGACAAGCCCTTAGCCTGAATCCTTGAGCAAAATTAAATCACATCATCAATGTGTTATACATTTCTTAGACGACAATACAATTACCAATGTTTCCATACCAAATAAAATTATCAAAAAGCATTTCCGTACAACTTTAGTCCCATTTCTTTAAGATTACCCCACCCCTCAAAACATGCTAAAAAAGTAATTTTAGCAATATTTCAAATGTCAATAAATAAAAAATAAAAGAATTTTCCTACACATATCAGGACCATGTCTGCACTCATTATACTCTTGCATATCAGGAAGTGCTAAATTTTACATACCTACTCCGGCGTTTTAAAAAGTTATTCCATGCTGATCACCCCGTGAGTCAAAATCAGCCATTTTACCTACTTTTTGGAAGTTTTTGATAGGTTGCCATTTTTCTATTTATAGCCTCCAAAAAACCCAAAGAATGCTTATTCCAATACACCAAAATAAACTTAGAAGTACTCAAAATTGAAAAAACCCATCAAACTTGTGCTTCATAATGATTATAAATACCATCCATGGACCTAAAAGATGCTTAGTTGATTTCTTTCTGATTTACATGGACATTCATGCGAAACTCAGGAGTGCCCCCTTAGCGCAAAAAACGTCATAACGGCATATAAGCAACGTTTGACCAACTATTCGTGGATAGTTATTAATTCTAACACGACCTCCGCAGTCTTTCATATACACAAAGAAGAGAGACAGATGTATGTTATTCTACGATAAAATACAGCTGTTCCATTAATTTCCCGCGTATATTGCATCCGTTGGAAGCGCCGCGTTACATAACGTCACTTATTAAATATACGTCACGCAGACAAACTCAAAAGTAATTTTAATGAAATGTTAATTATAACAAACTTGCCATGCTCCCAAACCGTGCACATCCCCGATATAAACCCATCATATGCATCAGTACATACAAGCAAGGTTTTACGCAAGCGTAAAATAGCTGCCGAGAGACAAGAAGTTAACATAATAATATATCAAGTCACGGGTGTTAAAACAATATTGAAAAAAATAAATGTTGTCACGGAGGCCTAAACACGTCACGACCGTTTTTTCTTACATTCTTCCCGATTTTTACCATCAGTTCTTCCTACCAAGCATTTTAAATCAATGTGGGCCACCTCGCTTCTTTCTGTTCAAAAACCTTGACATGCCTTACATATTGATTACAATTACCTTGTAATACGACGTGCTAGAAGTACACATCACCACAGAAATACAATTGTTCACGTGTGCGTTAGAGTGTACATTATAACACATATAAACTATTCACTGTTACCATGTGTAATTATAAGATTGCGTTATCAAAGTGAAAATTGTAAGGGAATAATATAAACCAATGAAAATGTATGATAAAAAAAAAAAAAAAAAAAAAACCGAAATCTGCAGGCTTGAACCCTACCTTCTTGGGCACTAACACGGCGCCTCGACCAACTGCACTATTAAGGCTTCTGAATGTTTTGTCGCTAATATAGATATAATAGTAATGATTACATGCTACATTTCAGTAGACTGGTTTACGATTATTAATAACATTAAGAGCTGAGAACGTTTGACGTCATACAGCGCAAGCTATATCACGTAAGCAATGACTTAATTGTTTGTCACGTGACTACTAGTGTATTGAAACGCAGTACTTTGAATACGGGGGCGCCCAATGGAACAGCCTGTATTACCTTGACCTCCGAGATAATATATAGTGCCCCAACAATAGTGTAAACAGTCGGGTTATTGTTGTGTTAGAATCGAAATAATAAATACATATCTGTATTTTATCGGTGAATAAAATACAGTTAGTCGTTCGGATGCGAGTCGATAAAACACAGGTACATATTTATTACATGTATTTCTTAAATAAAAAGTCATTTACGCCGAATTAAAAAAAAGAAATACAAACTGTATTATGTTAGTTAGTTATTATGAGCTGTTGGTAAAAAAAAAATTCATGACTTAGATCCGGATGAATTTATTATAAATAAATAAATAAATAGTTTCAGTTACATTTGAGTTAGCAAAGTTTTCTTAATGTTACAAACTTAATTCATCTCTAACCAATCACAATCGTTCCAGGTTGCATTACACATGTGCACATAAGATAGAATAAGAAATGGGCGACACGGCTAACAAAGGACGGTATGTGATAAATAGAGAATATCATGTTAGTGCCTGATCTCATCCAGTTTATCAAGTGAGGCTGAGAAAAAAATGAAGCCCAAGGCTGTGCCGAGGGTTTCATTTTTTTCGTGCCGAACCTGATGAACTGGATGAGATCGGGCACTAACATGATATTCTATTTATCATGTTGATCGTTTATAATTATTTAATTTACCCTTTTCTCCATTTTTTCGCCGTTTTTTCCCGTTCAGAAACACCCAAACGTCATCAAATATACCATGACGTCATCAAAAGAGGTGCCGACGTCATCAAAAGAAGTGCACCTGACGTGATAGGAACGTAACTGCCGAGATAAGGTTTTATCCAAGGCACCCTGTTTCTCGGCAGAATTATGCAGATCGACATGAAAAATATGTGTATTGCTTGTCCTGTTACAATCTGAAATAACTACGGCAATTACATTTAGGAATTTATGTCAGATATTATATTAAATATCTCTCAAATGGGATTTGAAACATTGACATTGGGTTAATCTTCACCAACAAGTATGTACTGTTTATTTAAGACTTTAATAAAATACTAGATCGATGTATTTTGATAAATAAAGAAAAAGATATAGACCGATCTTTAACAAAATCATGGTACTGTTTGCCTTGAAATTCATTCCGTAAATTAAATTAAGGCAAATATATATATGATATATAATACATCCTTTTAAAGTGACTTTACTATTCTATTCCACTGGTACTTTCACTACTTAATTTAGTAGATCTTCAGGCGGTAGCATAGATTCAAACTTTGTTTTTTAATGACCTTGGTTGACGTTTACTGTTTATAATCTTTTTCTGCTGTAGTATTCTGCGCATTCGTTGACTTCTCCTTAGAAATTGTTCGCAGGTTCGTATTGCGAGAAATATGTTTGTATTCCGTGGATTGTATGTATTTGTAAATGGAATGACACTATTAAGATCTGCCGTTGGTCTTTTCTTTTGCTCTACGAATACCATTAAGTTCATTATTTCATCCGGATAGTGTTGACGCTTAAGATAATGGGTTAGTTCTTAAAGTCTAGTCTCTTGAATAGGTACATCGCTGACAATGGTGATAATGCGGGATGCAACATTTAATGGTATATTGATTTTTGTGTGTTTTGGATGACAGGAGTTAAAATTAAAGTACATGTAACTGAGTATCCGTTGGTTTGCTAAAAATGTCTGTTGAAAATGATTGTTCCCGTTATCTTAACGAGGACGTCGAGGAAAGGAGTTCCCAACATATTCATATCGATAGTATATTTGATGGCTGGATTTAACTGATTAAGTTCTTCCCAAAATTCTTCAACGGGGACTGTTATGTTGGCTGCCCAAATAATACAACAATCATCTAAGAATCGCTTTCAGTTATTTCGTATGTATACAGCGAATTCAGTCCCATATTTTTTCTTCTAGTTTATCATGCAGTATTGACTCTAAATATCCTAAAACTAAGGTGGCGTATGTTGGTGCAACACGCGTTCCCAGGAAGTTCCACTTGTCTGTATATAATATTTACCGTTGAAGTAAAATGCATTTCTTTGTAAAATAATGTTGATAGCTCCGATGATGAAATCTCTGCTGTTCAGTCTCTAGTTCAGTCTCTAGTTCAGTCTCTAGTTCAGTCTCAAGTTCAGTCTCTAGTCTCTAGTTCAGTCTCTAGTTCAGTCTCTAGTCTCTAGTTCAGTCTCTAGTTCAGTCTCTAGTTCAGTCTCTAGTCTCTAGTTCAGTCTCTAGTTCAGTCTCTAGTCTCTAGTTCAGTCTCTAGTTCAGTCTCTAGTTCAGTCTCTAGTTCAGTCTTTAGTTCAGTCTCTAGTTCAGTCTCTAGTTCAGTCTCTAGTTCAGTCTCTAGTCTCTAGTTCAGTCTCTAGTTCAGTCTCTAGTTCAGTTTCTAGTTCAGTCTCTAGTTCAGTCTCTAGTTCAGTCTCTAGTTCAGTCTCCAGTTCAGTCTCTAGTTCAGTCTCTAGTTCAGTCTCTATTTCAGTCTCTAGTCTCTAGTTCAGTCTCTAGTTCAGTCTCTAGTCTCTAGTTCAGTCTCTAGTTGTCTCTAGTTCAGTCTCTAGTTCAGTCTCTAGTTCAGTCTCTAGTCTCTAGTTCAGTCTCTAGTTCAGTCTCTAGTTCAGTCTTTAGTCTCTAGTTCAGTCTCTAGTTGTCTCTAGTTCAGTCTCTAGTTCAGTCTCTAGTTCAGTTTGATTACTATTGGGCGTAGGTGTAAATGGTCACCCTTCTTTAACAGGTTTATTTGATCTGCATACATTTCCTTGCTTGAAAGATGTATTACTTTTGAATGTATGGTTACAGATTCGTTTAAAATACTTCTTACAGGATCGTTTCTTCTGAACTCATCGTTTCTGCTATCTCTGCTATCTCTGCGTGACGTTCTTGAAGATTTCGTTTGCCACCTCCTCCGTCGCTGTCGGATCGACACTGTCCTAAAAAGCCTGCGTTAAATTCCTGCCTACATATGTTGTTCCATTCATATGAACTACCCCTGAGCACGCTTTACAATGTGCGAATGCGTAATCTGTATTGTATTGTAACTAGACATAGTTTTATTGCGTATTGTTCAAAACAGACGAAATTTTTTTGCAAAAAATCCGATTTAAAATTTCGCATGATGGTTGTATTTTTATACGTAGTACGGTATATGACAATACGTCCGTGTAAATGTTGTGTTGCTGCACGATTAACCGGTTCTTCTGTTTACATAACGTTATACGCCCAGTTTATTTAAGCGGTGTACATATTTCACGATGTAAGTCGTTTTGAAATGTTCTAACTGTATGATATATCTCTTCCTTTAATTTCAATATATTCATGTAGTTATGACTTGGATGTATTGGTGACATTGACCCCAAAAGCAAGAAGGTTCCTTCTCTGACCAACGGCAATGTACTTATGACGTTTCATGAAGTTATCAGGCGCAATGGATATTGCCATATGAGGCCACGAAGACCTTGACCTTTAACCCTCATCAAGGGCTTTAAACCTAGAAATATTCATATGCTTTCAGCTTTATCACTCGGAATGTGTATTTCCATATTAGGTCGTCGCGACCTTCACTTTTGACCCATTGACCCCAAAACAATAGGGCTCCTCTCTACTAGGACATGTACGTGTTCCAGGATTGTGGGTTTTATGGTTTCGAAGTTATTGTCCGTAATAGTTATTTCCACGTAAGGTCATGGTGACCATGAATTTTAATCTTCTGACCCCGAAAATATTACAGTTTCTCCTCTCACTTAGGACAATCTATCTTTGAAGTTGGATGGGTGTGGATATTATGGTTTCGAAGTTATCGTCCGGAATGCGTAATTATTTTCGGACGGGAAGGCGGACGGACGGGCAAACGGACAACTCAACACATAACGCGCCCCGTTATTCAAACAGGCGTATAATTAAATGAACTGAAGCATTCTTAAACATGTTTACAAGAGATTAATATGTATTAACTTCGATCTAAAAACGTATACCATTCGATACAAATTTCCTTTCCTACATAATTTATATGTTTTTGTGAACGCATTACCCCTGAATAATTCCAGTTTTGTTTATAGAATATAACAATAAGAAGCACAGAGTATATAGATAACATCATATGTTTGTTGCTTTGCTTGTAGGAATCGGGTGTGTGTCAATTGCTGATGTAGCAAAATACAACACGGACTAGGTATACGCTAAAACTCTCGCGTTAACACCAAAAAAACATACGCATCGGTAAAATAATTCATGAAGAAAACTAATATTTCATAATTATACATTACTCTATAACGTCCTAAGGACACGGCTCGGAGAAAATATAGTACCTATACACATGAAACTTTGTAGACACATAACCCTTGGTGAGAGGAGGAAATCTATTACTTTGGGATTCAGTAGGACATCAGGGTCATATTCACCTGACAGTGACCGAATCCTGAGGAAAATGTTCACCACTGTAACTTGTAACTGTTACACTTACAGTTTTTAAACTTTACAGAAATAGTACCCGTGTTAAAACAAAGACCCCTATTGCTTTTATGGTTAGTTAGTCAAATGTCACTGTGACTAGAACAACCACAGTCAGTATCATTGTTAGAAGGTGAAAGGTCAAGGTCATATTGACATGCCACCTAGGAAATGCGTTTAGCATATAACAAATTTAGCAAACTGGCAAATAATGCCCCGCTCTTGTATGCAATATACAGAAGGGGTACAATCAAAGACGTTGTTTGCAAATTTGAAAATAAAATAAAACCTTTGTTTCTTAATTCAAAATTGTATTGAATATTAATGAAATATAAGCATTTTATAATGTACTTCTACTTGTAATGCTGTATAAAAAAACCTGTAACTTTTTCAAGATTAAACTGTCGCACATGTGTAAAAGTACTACAAGAAACTGCAGCGTTTATAAAATGAAACTGTCACATCGTGATTTTATCTAAGTGATTTTAAATACATTTAACTGGCATGAAATTAAAATATTATGTAGCTTATTTACTTACAGTACCTAAACACATATTGAAATACAACATTTCACCATGTCATGCTTGTAGATGATCGGAAAGTGATATTAAGAATATATTTAAAAAAGTATCAAAATATGGTGTACACAATGTGATATACGGGTATGTAGTTAATTACTAACACTGACAAATGCAAAGGGCGAAACTAAAGCAGATTCCATTTCTTAAAGCTAATATAATTAAAGATTTGAAGCTACTTTTATATCCAAAATTCCATTTGCGTCTGCTCATACGTCACACGATTCACCGGTGATCGCAATAAAACTGTGTCTAGTTACAATAAAATACAGATTACGCATTCGCACATTGTATAGAGTGCTGAGGAGGAGAATGACTTTACACAGACAACAAACACGAGTAGATGATCTTCGTCTACTTGAAGCGAACTAACACTTCCATAAATGTTCAGGAGGAAAATTTTAAATATTTCCTGTCTATAAAGTACTGTCTGAAACTCCAGTTTTCTGGGATGAAAAAGAACTGCACTTCATCAAAACACTTAAACCAGGACTTAACAAATAATCTGTTATAACAACTGACTACAGAAGTATTAACAGTGATAAACATTTAAATATAAAATATGTAACTAATGATATATTAACATAATTTATATAAGATATTGTTTTAACACAAATTCACATTACTGCGTGAACAATGTACTCTTTTTGCCGCTACATCAAATATGAACGTTTCCCGCTATTAACGTTGCACGGGAACTTTTCGCGTAATGACGACATGTGTGTATGTTTATGCATACTGACGTCATATCGAATTCTAGTATCGATCGAGGTCGAGAATGTATGTTTATGTTATTTATGCAACCGCCTGAAGATCTGCTTAAATAAGCACTGAAAGTACTAGCGGAATAGAATAGGAAAGTCTCTTTAAAAGAATTTCTTGATTTTTATTTTATTTATATATATATATATATATGCTTGCCATCTTCGAGATGGTTAAAATTCTGTACTGTTGATTTTTATGAATATTGAGTTCTGCTCAACCCGGGGCTAGAGGGCGTGAGCGGTAGCTAGCATATTTCACTACCGCTCATGAACAGTCTCATCAAACCGAGACTGCAATATTTCGTATGTGTCGTGCTCGGCCGTTTCCAAAGGTCCATTATCATACTCTTTTTTTATAGGTTATTTACATTTTAAATTCGTTTGCCACCTCCTCCGTCGCTGTCGGATCGACACTGTCCTAAAACAAGCCTGCATTAAATTCCTGCCTACATATGTTGTTCCGTTCATAGGAACTACCCCTGAGGAGGAGAATGATTTTACACAGACAGCAACCTTCGTCTGCTTGAAGCGAACAAACACTTTCATAAATGTTCAGGAGGAAGATTTTAAATATTTCCTGTCTATAAAGTACTGTCTGAAACTCCATTCTTCTGGGATGAAAAAGAACTGCACTTCATCAAAACACATAAACCAGGACTAATAGATATTATTTTAACGCAAATTCACGCTACTACGTGAACAATGTACTCTTCAAACCCGCTATTAACGTTGCACGGGAATGCTTCGCGTAATGACGACATGTGTGTATGTGTATGTTATTTATGCTACCGCCTGAAGATCTGCTTAAATAAGTACTGAAAATACTAGCGGAATAGAATAAAAAAGTCTCTTTAAAAGAATTTCTTGATTTTTGTTTTATTTTACTCGTATATATACTGACTTTATAGGTTATTTAAAATTTTAATCTGGCACGCTAACTAGGTTACATATAACTGAGTTATAAACAATTAAATCAACCATACTGTTGTTGTTTTTTGTTTTGTTTCACTGTTTCCATTTCTGTGACTAAGTGAAATTTTTACAAACACATAATGTTTTATTAGCCTATTCTAATCAGGTTCCTTACAAGTTTCCAATAGTGTTTCCAAGCTTTATTAGCTCTAATGGTCTCTCAGTCTCATCGATCTTAAATTCACAATCTGATTAAACCAGTAATGTCATTTATGTAATGTCATTTATAAAATGGAAGATAAGGTTGCTATGCGGTATTATATGAACAGATGTATATTAATTTAGTTTGCTTTTGCTTCTTTAACATTATTGTATTATTTTCGTAATGTAGTTTTTACTAAAAACAAAGTAATTATACTGCTTTGTATTAGATTTCCACAATTGTTCTATCCGGTAATTCCAAATGGCATGCCCACGATATAAGTTCTAACCTTTGGAAGCTTGTTCAAAACCTTCAACGCGTTTGTCAATACAGTCTGACCAATAACTGGTTAATTCAGTACTCATACAGAGTTTGGAAGTTATTAAGAGAGGTCGGTTGACGAAAACACATTTTTCTAAGATTTGCGTATTCCTCTAGCTGAGCCAGGGAGAATGATATTCCACAGTTTTTGATTTGTTTTGTAAATTATGACAAATATGCCTGTTAACTTTAATTTTAATTTCCCCAACACGAAACACAAGATCGCAGTTTTCCTTTAATAAATTACATGAAGACAAAACCGCTCGCTTTCTTTTCAAAACAGCTAATTTGTATTAACAATTAGGTCCATGACCTAACTAACCAAACATACGGCTAGTGTTATTTTATGTTTCCATGATTCTCGGACGCTGCTGAATTTCCGACTGGTGTTCAGTGCTGGGTGATTACCTAATTGGGTACTGTTTCCAGCTGTACTAGCCTAGACTGGATGCCGGGGAGATAAAACGACACCTGCCGTGGGCTCGACTGGAAATAAGTTGTTTCATTCATTCCACGTGGGAACTTTCAGCGACTACCCGTGTTAAATAATTGACCTTGACCCTTTTTTTTTTGCTAATAACGATTATATATTGTATAACTATGTTAAGAGTAAATAAGCTGCATTGTTTGTTGAAGAACATTATTGATGTTTATCATTTGAAAGTCCCGCTATTGTGCATCATTGACATGATTGACATATCTGTCTATATGTGTATAATGAAGCATGTATTTTGTATAATAATCAACAGTGCACGAGTTCGACTATGTGGTTGTGTGTTGATTTGTGAGTGTATGTTGGTATGCTTATGCATGTAGGAATATATGTTATATATATTTGCGGATGGAATCCAGTAAATCGTAATCGTGATACAGTATTATTCAGTCTCTGAGAACCCATACGCTAAAGAGATTTATCTTTATACTAGAAATACTTAAAGGGAAATTAGCTCATTCACGTTTACATATATATTAGCATGCCTGGGTGTTTTTGTTTTTTGGGTTTTGTTTTTACCTTCTGTTTACTTATTCATATTTTACAACATACTCACCAATCAAAAATAGGAAAACAGCTATCAACAAAGATGTCGTCCATCTGTACATTAAAGCTGCATAACGGATTTGGGTGTAATCGTTAATTTCCGCACCATTGACATTATACATCATCCATGAAATCTACCTTAAACGCGGTTTATCTTAATTAAAATAATAACATTAAAGTATTTTTTTTTTCTGTATGATAGATCGATTTCACACCCTTTCCCCGCCACTGGGGGCTCTGTTGCAATAATCTGTCTGATAAAGTATACATTTTTATACATTTTTGTACCGTCTCTTTTTCCATAAGTATCAGATGACGTAGTTTGTTGGCATGGGAGCGTCTATCTAATATAACATATGTCAACGAAATTGCTAACAAAACTCCAGTTGTCCGAACATATGACCAATATTTATTGGTCAGGCGACGCTTAGTTGATTTATAACGTGTCTTGTCTTTGTTCGTAATGGTTCTCTTGCAGAGATTCTTTGATATAATCGCAACGACGAGCTCTGCGGAAATTATTATCGGAAGCACTAATGTAGTTTTCGTGTTCTAAAGAGAGGTCTGGGATTTGGTTAACCGCTCATCAACAGTGTATAGGTTATTTGGAGTCACCCCAGAGAGTAGATAAGTACACATATAAATCCAGGAACATGCCATACTAAGGAATATACTCATCTTTAACGTGCTCGGGGATAGCTTATTATACAGTACACCTTCCAGTTTACGTCCCCATCCTTCGGATGAGGCTAAAGTCAATAAAGTGTTTGCCCAGAACACTTCCACAGAAAGTGGCGCCGGTGAAAACCCGGATTCTTAAAGTTGTTGGTTAACGTTTTATGGAAGGTATATATCTCCAAAACCGTCAAAGGTATTACCTTTAAACGTGTTATGTTCTTAAACGGGGGTAATACATTTCCGTCTGCTAAGCTTCACTTTGCCAGTAAACATGACCATGCCTTTAAATAAAAAGTATCCTGGGCAATTTACCAGGGTTAACGATTTTGTTAAAGTTTTTTGGAAGGTTTATATCTCCAATACCATCGCAGTATTTGGTTTGTATTTTGAATGGCCCTCTGGTTAAGTCCCACACCAACAGCGACTTTCAACTTGGCTTTAAAGACAAACGAACTTAAGCAATTGTACAGAGGTAAACCGTTTTTGGTTAAAGTTTGTTCAATACCGTCAAAGGTATTGCTTAACGTATAGCTTTGCAACTTGTTATGTACATAGGGAATATCATGTTAGTGTCTGATCCTATTCAGTTTATCAGGTGAGGCTGAGAAAAAATGAAGTCCGAGGCATATTGATCTTTTAAAATAATTTAATTTACCTTCTTTTCTTCCCATTTTTTTTCGTTAAAAAACAAACAAACATCATTATATATACCCTGACGTCATCAAAAGACGTGCTGACGCCATCAAAATATGTGCACCTGGCGGGATAGGAACGTTACTGCCCGAGATAAGGTTTTATCTCAGGCACCCTGTTTCTCGGCAGATTTATGCAGATCGACATGATACATTACTATACTGGGGTTAGCGATGACTCTCTGACTAATCCCCACTCCACCAGTGACTTTGACTCTAAAAACAAAAACAACTTAGGCAAATGTTCACCATATGTAATTGACTTTGAAAGGAATGCAATGGTATTGCTTTGATTTTTAATGTAAACATTCACGGGTGTTACATTTACCTTTTGTTACAAGTTTTAAATGTAACGAGAGAGGAAGCAAAATCAGCAACACAATATAATTAACAAATTTATTTTACATAAAATATTCACTTACACTTACAAATGCAGTTTTTCATTTATATCCAATTTTTAAATTAAGTCCAAATAAATGATCCAATGTTCCTTTTAATTCACATTAGCAAGTGCTCTTTAACCTAAAACAGTAAGTGTCTCTTTAATACAAATGTTAATTGTCCTTTCTGTCCAAATTAATTTCCATATTTCCGGTTTACTCCAAATATCCAATTTCACAGTTATTTATGAATCAGCACAATATGTATTAAATCCTCTCACAAATTATTTTTCTAAAATCATTCCCAAATCCCAAATTAACTTTAATAAAGAATACTAATCTCTTGAGCTGCTCCCACAGCCCGTTTATATACTGTCATAGACTGTTCTAAAGCTTCACCACCGTTCAAGAGAACAATCCACAATCATCACCATAAATGATTTGCATAAATAATTTGCGTACATGTTGAAATGTATTACATCTATTCTAATTTTAGCTGTTCTTCATGGTCAAATTTTTCACTTGTATAAGCTAATTATAATTGATAGCAGCATAGAGCTCTCATATTTATATGACTTTAACAAAATGTTTATTTATTATGAATTGATATAACTTTTACCTGTCTATTTGCTCTCCTGTTCCATAAAAGTATCCCCTATTTCTCACCTTCCCTTCACCTGTTCTGATTAGTAAGGACACTTCAGATAGGTAAACTATGAATATTACATTTCATAAAAGCATTTTCGATACGATTAAGCTTGAATGACTTTGTTGGGAGAAATTATTTTGTCAACCTGTTTGATTGGTAAAACAATGAACAAACACTGATAAAGGTGATCCTTTTGGAGCAGCAAACACAATTAAGAGAATAAAGCGGCAGACTCGGTTTTATTGAGTCTGTTCATGAGAAGTAATGAAAGAAGCAACACTCCTCACGCCCACTAGCACCGGCTTAAGCGGTATTCGACTTCAAAGCCACACTGCACTAAACGATCGCTAGTGTGAATGTTAATAAAAACAAGTCAGCATTTTGCGGGGAGTATAAAGCATATCGAATAAAGGTCGACATCTTGAAACATTGGGCTCGTTTGGTCCCAAAGGACCAGTAATAATAACACTACTGATTCGTTGCACGGGGAGACTTTTTAAAGCGCCACACTGCACTAAACGAACGCTAGTGTGAATGTTAATAAATATTGATAAAGGTGATCCTTTGGAGCAGCAAACACATAAGAGAATAAAGAGCAGACTCGGTTTATTGAGTCAGTTCATGAGAAGTATTGAAAGAAGCAACACCTCTCACGCCCCTAGCACGGCTTTAAGCGGTATTCGACTTCAAAGCCACCTACATTGGGCTCGTTGTCCCAAAGAACCAGTAAAAATAACACTACTGATCGTAGCCCACGGGGAGACTTTTTACAGCCGCCACACTGCACTAAACGAACGCTAGTGTGAATGTTAATAAAAAACAAGTCAAGCATTTTGCGGGGAGTATAAAGCATATCGAATAAAGGTCGACATCTTGAAAATTCTCCAGACAAAGTAGTTATAAAAGTCAAACAGGAATGTAGCATTAACAGAATACAGTCGACCAAAACAAGGATACAAAATAAAAAAAACATTACAAGGAGGAAGCAAAGAGTTTGAGAGTGGACCTTTGGAAACGCCGCCGAATACGATAAATACGAAATATTGCAGTCTCCGACGCACTTTCACAGTTGTGAAATATGCTTGCTACCGTTCACGCACCCTAGCACCAGGTTGAGCAGAACTCAATATTCATAAATCAAAAGTACAGAATTTTAATCGTCCCGAAGATGGCACATATATGGTAGGTGGCTACTTTTAATGTCATAATTCCATGTCCAGAGGGTGTGGTCCAATATCTAACACAATTCTATGCCCCGAAGAGCGAAATAAACAAAATTGAATTTAGTTGGGCGCAGCGGTTATGAAGCCTGTGTATCACAGGTAACAGTTAAAAGATTATATTAAAAAGCAGACAACATATCCTATGGGTGATTAAACAATACCCAGGCCTTTATCGGCCGGTGCAGTGGAACCACCGAATCGAAAGTTAAGTAGAAAACGTAAACATTTAACAATGTACCACGATATACTAAATATAAGTATCGGGCTTTGCGATCTCCAAAGCGGAACGCATAGTGGCGAACTGTAAATGGGTCAACCATGCAACATGCAGTACGTTGCCAAATGATAGGGTCAGAACCTATATTGGTCAGTTTTAACAGTAGATCAGGATTACGATAATACAATTGTGCAAAGTATTGTCTAAGTTTATGGTACGGTAAACCTCAACTCGACTTCAGGTTGTTCAATAAACATCGCCGTCTAAGAACGAATAATTAACAAAATCATAATTGAAATTATCACTTTAAAACAAATGTTCCTTATCTATATTATTATTTCTCAATTTTCGATCGAGAGATATAAATCGAGAAAAGAAGTGACAGTATCGGAAGTATTATCTTTGATGAGTTGAAGTGCTTTAGGATAAACAGTAATAAACATAGTCGAAAGAAAAGTAAGAAATGGTTGTCAATGTTCAATGGGTAGAACCAGTTCTAAGCAATTTGGATTAATCATCTTGTCTTGCTCAGGATAAAACATGGCCACGGCGACGATCGAACTCACAATATCTTGCTATTGAGAGTTCCTACGCTCTACCACTGGACCACGACGCTCTACCACTGGACCACCGACGCTCTACCACTGGACCACCGACACTCTACCACTGGACCACCGACGCTCTACCACTGAACCACCGACGCTCTACACTGGACCACCGACGCTCTACCACTGAACCACCGACGCTCACCACTGGACCACCGACGCTCTACCACTGGACCACCGACGCTCTACCACTGGACCACCGACGCTCTACCACTGAACCACCGACGCTCTACCACTGAACACCGACGCTCTACCAACTGAAACCAACGACGCTCTACCACTGAACCTGCGACGCTCTTCCACTGGACCACCGACGCTCTACCACTGAACCCCGACGCTCTACCACTGAACCACCGACGCTCTACCACTGACCACCGGACGCTCTACCACTGAACCACCGACGCCTCTACCACTCTCTACCACTCTACCGCTAGACCACCGACGCTCTACCACTTACGCTAGACCACCGACTCTACCACTCTACCGCTAGACCACCGACGCTCTACCACTCTACCGCTATGACCACCGACGCTCTACCACTCTACCGCTAGACCACCGACGCTCTACCACTCTACCGCTAGACCATCGACGCTCTACCACTCTACCGCTAGACCACCGACGCTCTACCACTCTCTACCACTCTACCGCTAGACCACCGACGCTCTCTACCACTCTACCGCTAGACCACCGACGCTCTACCACTCTACCGCTAGACACCGACGCTCTACCACTCTACGCTAGACCACCGACGCTCTACCACTGGACCACCGACACTCTACCACTCTACCGCTAGACCACCGACGCTCTACCACTGGACCACAATAGTTTGATTATGCGCTTCAGGGGCCACTATTCCAGCGTGTGATTTTACGCATTGTTGTAACATTAGTAGTATTATTGCGAGGCAATGAATGTAACTATAGTGGTATAGCATTTAATTAGGCTGGGGATAGTGGTATTGTAATGAATAAAAACTTTCATTAATTAGTATATAAACCGTTATTACACGAATTAATTTTCATAAGTTTGTATAACCGACTCGATTTTAATACGAGGGACCATAATGGACCAGGAATAGGTATAACTTCAAACCTCAATCATTTTAGCCAATATCTTTCAGTCTGTTTAACCATTTGACAATCCAGTATGTTCACCATTGTACTAAAGAACAGTGGCATTAATACGTACATACATTTATCCATATTTGTACTCCACATCCATATCACGTGATCCATATTCGTACTAGCAGAATCACATGATCCATATTTGGACTCGACAAGTCATATTTTGTATTAAAGGAAGATAACTCTAACAGCTCAATAACGGAAACATCACGTTTGAATTAAAATGTAAAAACTACAAATACTACGTTGGTTAGAATATAGAGGTATGAAGTAAGAGGTCATTTTACAGTGTTGAGTACACTATTGGACGAGTACCCAGCAGACAGTATCCATAGTATTCTACCCAGCAGACAGATCCATAGTATCTACCCAGCAGGATCAGAAGGAACCACAGACAGAAAGCACATTGTGATTATGTCTGCTGGGTACTCGTCCAATATAATTCGATTGTACTCAACACTGTCATTAACCTCCTATTAACTCATATGATGGGATAAAATATATTTCCTCTGACAATAACATGTATCTATTTAGTCCTACATCCTTTCTTCTTTCATTCAAAATCACAGTATTTATCAGGAAACCGGATGAAATGTTTTCTTAATGATATTTTGGTGTGGATTTATATAACCCAATAGCCCCTAGGCATGTTGTATCGGTTGTTTGCGTCTTAGAGTAATCATCGTAATAGGTCACAACCTATTTGTTTGTCCCTGCTTATTGACATTTTAGATCCGAGATTTCAAAAACCTCAATTAAATCTACATGTAGGATTAATGGATGTAAGATACTATATAACCTAAAAAGCTGATTAAGATTAAGTAATTCTCAATCGGTGCAGATATAGATGGATAATAATGCTATATTTCGATATATCATGCCGAGATGGCATATATAAGAGAAGCTTTCAACATGTTGATAAATGTGTCTACATATTCTTGAAAGAACTTTTTAAGAGGACCGCTGCATTTTAAGGTTTGATTATTTGCCAACTATTAAACACATTTTATCTTTAAGAAAACATTGTAAATTTTTCAATTCTATCGTGACGGTGAGTCGCTCTTGGTTGATTGGTGGGTGGGCTTATTTGTTGTTTTTTGAGGGTGTTTGCATAATTTACATCCCATTCTTAAGCTATATATGACGGTCAATTCCTTAGTGGTTGGAGCAGTACTGATACCTCCGCCGATGTATGTATTGACATTTCTCACTGAAAAGTCGACTCTTCACAATCTCGACTACGAAAGTGAGTCCTACACATAATTAAATGTGTGTGAATATACATGTTTTAAAACTGGACATGCCAGGCATTTCTTACAATATTGCCTTACGCGATATCTGAACAGAGTGTTGACCTATGACGACGTCTACATAAATTCACTAAAGGTGGTAGCGTATGAGGCTTGTCTTAATACGTGTCTTATTGTTATTATTAATCGGTTGCATTCGCTTCTGCCAGTCATTGATATACTTCACTTTGTGGCTTTCTATACTTGTTATATTGCAAATATCGTCAGTTAAACGCCAAAAGGCTCATCACCTTTTTTACAGTTTGAGAAAAACACTTTTTAAAATTATGGGGTTGATTAAAAAATCCTTTTATAATCGTCATTAAATAGTACATATAGTTATTGGTGTTAGCTCATCTAGTTGTAATAAAAAAGGCAACATCATAGACCTTAAATCAAAGGCATATTTGTGTGTTTTGTTAATGAGCCCTTTTGGCTCAACTTCAAAAGCTTTTTTAAGGGTAGATTGTTCAAGACCAAAACGGCTCATCAGACTTTATATTGTAGGTAGCATTGTTGATATGATGTATATATTTTACCACTGGTACAGGTATGGTAAGGCTTGTAATGTACATTTTAAGATATATGTCCATTAAATAAAGTCTATAATTTCTAATCAATGGTCACTATCTGGCTCATCATCATCAGGACATCTGGCATTGGCAGGTAGTCTTTTGCTATTTTACTTATACTGCTGGGCTTCGTAAAACCGTTATACACTGCAGGTATTCCAATGACTTGCAAAGGTCTAACAAGTCTCCCTTCTTTAGGTCTGAAAATGGTATCTTTTCGCTGTACTTTTTAGGTAATTCCTTTTCAGTTGGTGGTCGTCCTTGTATAGATCTTGTGATGTTAACCCATCTAAATTCATCGTCGTATTCCATACTTGATTTGTATTTCTTCTGGGAATTCTTTTGAAACTTTCAAAACTTTAACCCTAAGCCAGTTACTCTGTTGACATCTATATCAGTTTTAACGTTTTTGTAATTGCTTTTGGTAGTGTGACCTTTCAAATCGCATAGTTTCTACTGTGTAGGTTTGTGTCGACGGGCATGTGCATGACAGTGTCCCATTGGATCAGGTATGATGACTGATGTGCATTTTTTGGCATGTTCTATTGATGAATGCATAGAACGCATTCCATCTGTGGATCGCGACTCAGAACTGATGTTCATTTGTCTGAACATGCTGATGTTGCTACGATTGTGTTCAATAGCCCTCCTGCTAAATATTGATTACGATATTATCCAGAGAACAGTGTGAGTATAGAATAATTTGTCGGACAATCGATGGGCAGTGAACGAATGTGTGTTATATAAACAAGTCCCAATTTCTGAAGAACTCGCTGACCACGAGTTTCATCCCAGATATAGCAATGATCCTTGTTTATCAGCTAATGAAATACAGTCAGATTATAGCAGTTTAGCTGCTTTTATAGTATACTTGACTGACATTGAGCATGGTGCATGGTGTTGAAAGGACAGCCTCTAGGTCGTATGTAGCTACGAAATGGATTAATCTGATTTGTCTCGAGTTTGTCCCTGTTCTTTTTCAACTCTTGATTTTTCTTTCCGCTCGATATGTCTTTTATAGCATTTTCATCTCAATAGTTGCTGTGTTTGTCTTTTCTCTTTTCATTGTATGTGTACATGTCTGGAAAGAATCTTTCTTTGGACTGTGAAATTAAATATTGTATTCTGTGGCAGATTATTTTACGATACACCATTTCAGATGCATGCCTGAATTATCTTCTTGACACTTAATTTTTGTACTGGTCGTACAGTTTAGATCTTGTCCAAGGATACTTTATTTTTGAGATGCCACAAACGAAAGGATTTAATAGGATCATTGATTTGCTTTTTCTTTCTTCATTTGTTTTATTTAAAAGGTGTATTGCTTTTTCCCCTTTTTCCTAGTAGTTCCAGCAAATGCCCCGTGTTGTTTCGTGTCCATGTATATCTATATAAGCTTGTCCCAATACACATCATCCTGATAAAGAACTGTTAACAGACACAAACCCTAGATTTGCCAGATGGTGAGAAGAAGTTCTAGGAGTTGAATTTGTATGTTCTGCCATATCTTTTGCTGGTCGGCTTCTTCAACATGTTGGCAAATAAAATCTCTCTTTCTTTCATATGACGGTGTCTTTATCAAATATGAATCAAATATTGCGTGTCTCATATTTTCTTAGATTTTCCCGAACATTTGTATCTGCAGTTAGTGCAGGTTTGATGGCTTTCGGACCATGCCTCTACTACATTTTTAGTTGTTGCTGATGCATAATTTTTCCCCATATCTTTGTTCGTTTTCTCGCATTCTTTTTTTCCACATTTTCAGTTGGCGTCTTTTGCGTGCTAATTCTGCCTTCTTTGGAGAAAGGATAATCTGACTTTTTCCTGGGTGTAATACTGGCACTTTTAAACGTCTTTTTCTTGGCAGGCGTTAAGGCACACCAGCTACTTCTGGCTCATCAGTAACTGCAGCTGCTGGGATTGACTTTGATGTGCAGTTCCTTGAAGTAACTCTAGATCTAACACATGGGGTCTATGTTCCAACCCACGGACTGCTAGATATGCCAATTTAATGTCTTAGTCCTAAGTCTTCAATCGCCAGTAACATTAAATCTGGAACATATGAAGCAGTGATTGTTCACCCTGCTTGAATATATTGAAACATTTCTGTAAAATAGTTTGCTGTTAGCCTAAGGTAAAAAAATCTGAGAGTTCTAATGTTCCATATTCCATCCCTGTATCAGACCCACTTCTTATCTTTCAGCATACAGGTTTGAAATCTCTTCTTCATTGACGGCTTCTGAATTGGTCATATACATTTGTAATGATCTCATTTTCTAGTAAGTGTTGACAACGTTTTACTCAAATCATTTGTAGAATCTATTGTGTTGAGTTGAAGAGAAAGCATTAAAGTAAAGTTTCCATCTGGCGTAACAGGTATCTTCTCCAATGAGTTGCTTGTCAATAAATTGGACAATCTCATTCCACAGCTACCTTAAGAATGATGTGATGCTATGATTCTCATTACTTTGTGCTAAGGTTGTCTGTAATTGACTATCGATATGTTCCATTGTTTTGCTTTAGTTGATTTATATTTAGGCTGCTTCTTCATTTCTTTCCTCGTCATTGTTAAATTCCTGGCCCTTCCATTCTAAATATGTCCTCTTTTCAGACATATCACTCTTTCTCCCCTCTTCTCTTAATTAGCCCAATCCTTTTTCGCACCCATTTTCTGCCGTCCGTTTCCCAGCAAAAATGACGTTATCGTCACTTGACAAACTGTCTTTTTGAAGGTGTATAAGTTTTATCTTCACAGCTATCATGTATCTGGTGAAAAGTTTGTTTACATTTTCTTTCTCCGTAACTCTTCTGTACGCGCGGACAGAGGGGCGTCATCTGATCGGCATTGTTGAACTGTTTTGTCGTAGTTTTGTTTTAATTGATCTGTTGTGCACCTCCCCTCTGCCTAATATGCTCTCTAGTGAACCGTGTTTGCCCATCTTGTGTATTGTACATAATAGTTTCTCTAATTGTCTTGCAAAATAATTCAAATCACATGATTTGATGTGTACATAAACTTATATTATTTTTGCATAAAACAATTAAACATCTTACAGCTCTAACAATTTTATAAATTTAGTATAGTTATATCAATAGCCTAAATCCATTTATATGCATTCAGGTATTTTTTCATAATTATTAAATGCGTGCCCGTTGTAAGCCTTGTATCTCCAGTGGGGTAGCATAAAACCTTCATCTGACCACTGTGTGTTGTCCATTGTAGTTGCCACAATACTGTAATGTACACATGTCTGCCATGCCAATATATCTTAACTATAACAACAGTTACTGTGGTCAATTGTACAAAGCGTTATGCAATCTAAATTATTTAATATTTTACGTGCGAATTTTCTGTTAAGCCAAAGGGCTCAATCAGATAATTAACTTGATTCCATCTTCTGCAATAATAATTAAATTAAGATATTCAGTGGTTCTTTGCATAAACTATTGTTAATTTATGATATTAAATAAAATTATAAGTCTTATAAAAACAAGTTTTAAACAGAACCTGTAAAATTTCGACTTCAGGAGCCAAAAGGGCTCTTCAACAAAAGCAGCATGAGGTGATATATCCATACCTGAAAATACTGAATAGGTTATTTATGTTTAAACCGTGTTTAAAATCTAGTAGTATGCATTTCTAGATAATATAAAAAGACTCGTATGCCATTGCAATATCCTTAACAGAATCTTCACAAAATGTTTTTAAAAATCTGCCCTTACTACAAATAAAAGTGAAATCTAATTTAAATGTAGCGGATTATCTCCTGGAATGCAGCTGAAAACAATACTAATTTCACCATATTTGTATATCATAATCCTCTTGGAAAGAGGAAGCTAATTAACACACTTACAGATAACATTTTTTCCACTGGAGGGTATAATATGAGAAGGGCTTATCAGCACTAAATAATGATGATGCCCCTTTTGACATTAGCTAGTATGCTTATGAGACCTTTTGGCAGAGGAAAATTTGCCACTTTGAGTGATAGGCCTAATTGCTAAACAAGCTATTTTGAAATATTTTTTAAGAATATATCCACAATACTAATTTTATATAAGATTGAATCTAGACTGATTAATTAAAAATAACAAAAAAATTAAATGTAAAAAAAATCAATTTGGGGCGTCCGTGGCCGAGTGGTTAACGTCTCTGACTTGCAATCACACTTGCCCTCACCGCTGTAGGTTCGATCCTCAGGTGCCTAGGATCTTTATGTGAGGAAGCTATCCAGCTGGCTGCGGAACGTCGGTGGTTCTACCCAGGGTACACGCCCGTGCACGAAAATTGCTCGGAGGGGCACCTGGGGTCTTCCTCCACCAATGAAAGCTGGAAAGTCGCCATATGACCTCAGCTGTGGTGCGACTATAAAATCCATTCAATCAATTCAATAAAAACTAATTGTGACCAAATTGTTGTGAGCCCCTTTTGGCGTTTATCTGACGATCTACATGATCATATATACTTATATTATTAATTAGTAATTATTAATTAGTAATGCTACCTTGTTTGTTAAAGAATATGACCTGGCGTGTATATAATTATCACAATGTCCCGTTTTATTGGGTTGACAATATAGTAATATTTAGTGAGGCTTGATTCCTCTAGAGCCATGTTTAAAAAAATCAGCGGTCTATTTTGCCACTGACCGTTCCAAGGCGGTAGCCCTAGTGTCAACATGTTATGTTTGTGATGTCATATCTTGCTTTTATGCATCTTTGTAAATATTGTTTGTTTCTAATACGAGGTTTTGGTTGACTGCTATGGACCTTGAATGCAGCATGTCCTAGTTCGTTCGACATGTATACTACGTTACGTGTTTCCTTGTAAATCGATCTCTTAGGTCAGAACAAATAACATTTAATCAGAAATAAGCTTGAACTTTGCATTGATCCATTTGAAACCGAAAGTCATCCAAACGGATATAGTAAACATAGTTACTGCGAATATAGCTCCAGCTACAGTCACGTCGACACATTTTTAGATAGATGAGGAACAAACAGATGAAATACTTGAAAAATGACCAGGAGGTTCAACGACACAATATCCTAGATCAGTTGTTACATAAGCAGAAATCCAAAAACATCCAAGGTGG
>JAWPHD010015066.1:0-57444 GCA_037043455.1 Cyrtodaria siliqua | reverse complement strand
CACTAAAATCACTAAAATCGCCGTACCCAACCCACCATGTCAGCTGCACTATGCATTTTTTCCGTTTAGCCATTGATATAGAGAACTATTTAAAATGTATGTTTGTATTATATTTGTATTATTTATAACTTACTTTATCACAATTTGTACATTTTAATGACTGACATCATGTCTTCGCTTTACTGAATGAATAATTTTCACTCAATATTAAAATGGTTGATAATTTGAGGAATTGAACCGGAAGTGTCTAATAAACCGGGTAGGTATAAAACGCGGACTAACATGCGCGGACTAGCGGATTATGTACGATTTTACATAAAATGTTACGATTAACGCAAACAATTTCGGTCCGACTTAAAAAAAAAAACGGTGTCAGGTTTGATCACTTTCCTTAATTAATGTCATTAATATTATACTTAAAGTTATTGTAAAAAAAAAATCAAACAAACAATTAACACATCTCGGTATTTAAAATTTTTTTAATGACGCAAACAAATTTCAGTCCCAGCTTTGGCCACTTAAAAAAAAAAAACGACGCAAGCAAACAGGCTAACACCTTACGATTAACGGTATATCAAAGAAATTACAGACGGTAACACTCGCTTCAGTGAACCGACAGAACGCGTGATATACTTTCACTGATCACACATCAAAGGCATGCTTACCTGGCTATAGACTCTTCCGGAAAACTCCCTACTATCGGTAATGGTTTAGTCCAAATTGACCAAATTGACCTACTTTCGCACAGCGAGTGACAAACAATCGTGTTATGAATCAAAGAACATTGCCGCAAGGCAGGAGTGTGAAGGGCAATTGTAGATTTTTTAACGACCAATAGATAAAATATCTTGGACCGATTTAAACAGAGATTTTGAAAAGAAAAACGGTCCGGAGAAACAGATTTCGGTCTAGGAACCGATAAACCGGCGATTTTAGAAGCCCTGGTCTGTGTTTGTTTAGTTACCATAACACATATTGCATTAACATGTTAGCTGACGTACCCTGCATGTAACATCATTGTTGTTTTTTTACATTTTTGGAACATAACCTATAAAGGTTCAATAGGGATTTTTTTCGCGATTTTTCATAAAACGGGGAATTTTAACGGAAAAATATAGTACAGGATTCCTTTCATATACTGTAAACTGTACCCCAAGAGCAACAGAAGCATTTAAAAGCTTTTGAACCTCAATCATTGGCACACTTTAAAAAAAAACACATAAAAGCAACAGGTTGCAGGGGGAATTTTTTTCCCTAAAAATTGGAAAGAAAATATAAGTTTTGCCATTTGGAATATGACCGAATTTCGGCTATAAAAACAGCCAAAAAAAACAAACACCCATGTAGGCCGACTAATCACCTAATTAGAGATTAAAAGCAAATACTTTTTTTTAACGTAATTTTTAATCTTACCAAAGTACACTCATTCAAGCTTTCATCAATATTTGGTAAAAATCGGATGCAAAATGAAAGTCCAAGAAAATTGACAAGATAACATATAGGTTTATATTTTCCGATATACCGGTATGTGGTTTTAGAGCTTGTCGGAGTTTTCACTGATATCAGGACTCTGACCAAGTCTGGTAAAACTCTTAAGCAAACTGGAAGTGCCAAAGGGTTGAAAAGGCAAAATAAAGCATTTTTCTGTTAAAACAAGGGTTATAACTCTGGCGTTTATTATCCAATATTAATGTTTTTCAAACTTCCCTGAGCATTCATTGATATTAAGACTGACAAAGTTTGATAAAGATTAGATAGAAAATGTTAGTCCAAGAATGTTGACAAGATAACACTCGTCATGAATAGCATATTTTTTTTTAGATCAACGGCCAGTACAGGTGCTTTTAGAATTTGTCGGAGCATTTATTGATATTAAGACTCTGACAAAAAAAGATCCAAAATGAGTGTTGACAAGGGAATTATTTTAACTAAAAACGTGTTCATGGGACACAGATGCCCCCACTGAAAATAATCTGCCAAAAAGGTAAAATTTGACTCCTGTAATACAAGGTCATTTTTGATGCCGAATCGATATGCACATCTTGACATCATAGGTAAGCATCCTGTAAAGTTTGAGAGTTGCTGCAAATTTTATAGTAGATACTGCATTTACGATGGAGCCATCTTTCCACGTTTGCACATGTGGTGTCATGATGAACTTAAATGAGCATGATAAAAAATGACAAAATGAACATAAGGGCAGGGGGGACTGAAAGACAGACAGACAGACGACGCACCACGGTATAAGCTCTGCCGATCTGTGATCAGTAGAACTAAAAATAATGGCTAAAATCATTAAACACACATTGGTTTTTACTGTTTTCTGATACGATTTGTAAAACAAATAAATGTCGACATTTCATTCCAGGGAAGTAACTTATTTTTCATGTTGTACTGCAGAAACTATATTCAGACATTACCATCATGGTCGTAGACATGCGACATGTGCTGGCGCAGTGTACATCGCTGATCGACGGCATTGGTAGTGAGAGTTAATTGTATGCTAAGGGCTATTCCATTAAAGCATACATAGGACCCCAGGAAGAATTTTTTTTAATTGAACACGGTATATTTTAATGGTATAGCCCTAATTGAAGTTTGACAAAGTATATGGATAGATCTGGTATAACAGGTGATATAAAGATCGGGCTTCAACCGGGACTCGAACCCACTGTATCTGGTTTACCGTACCAGCGCTCTAACCACTGAGCTACCGAGGACATATGGTTAGAAATTGATTACCTGTATCCATTTACACTAGCAGGGGTAAAACTCACCTGAGGAAAGAACTGATGTATAAAGGTAGGAAGTCCCCCTCCACCCAGACCAACCAGTAATACGGACAAACTTGTATCTGAAATTTGGAAGAACAAACATATAAACATATTGATGATGTCAAAACAGTGATTAGAAAAGTAAATGTCCTGCCACTCATGGGGCAAGTGAGTTGAGCTGACTTGGATTTTGACGCACAAACACAAACAGGTTATATAGTGCCAACAGGAATGAACATTCCAGGCCCGACCTCCATTTATTTCAAAATAAAAAATATGCAAAATGGTCCTAGGACCTTCTAATCTGCAGAACATCAAAGTTGTTGCAAATTTTATTGTAAACACTCCTTTTTTTCGCTGGAGTCATGATCTTTGTTTTATGACGCCACTCAAGAAGCACCACATGAAACAATACAGGGATAATGATGAAGACCTTTGATGAACTTGACAAAGAATTACAAAATGAACATAATTTGTGGGGAGGGGGATTTTACCCCTTTGTCTGGATAAGCAGTAGACCTATTCTTGTCGGGGGAACGACAGGGGACATAGGACACACGGTGCATGGATAGAAAGAAGCAAAGGTTAGATCAGCCTCCAGAATCAATATTCTACAAGCTGGCTATATGCGAAGCAAGTTTTGCTTTTTACCAGATCACACCGCTCACCCATGCGAAAATAACATGCTTTCCATCCCATGAAAGAATTTCTAATAATTACAAACCTGTTTGTTAAATAATCTGCATTTATTAAAAAACACAAAAAAAAAACCACAAAAAAGAAAGAAATGTCACTGTAAGTGACCAATGCCCCCGAAGTGGTCTTGACCTTTGACCTCTAAGTGTGACCTTGACCTTGGAGCCACGGACCTGGATTTATCGTATGACACATCTTGTTGTGGTGAGCACTTGTGCCAAGTTATTTGAAAATCCGTCCATGAATGTCGGAGTAATTAACCGGACACGAAAGCACTTCCTTTTGACCTTTGACCTCTAAGTGCAACCTTGACCTTGGAGTCACGGACCTGGATTTTGTGCGTGAAACGTTATTTTCAGAGTTATTGACCGGACACGATTGTACGGACTGACTGACGGACGGACTGACAGACGGACGGTGCGACTACTATATGCTGCACTTCGGGGGCATAAAAAACAGCCATGGAATACTTTAGCCCACTGGTGGAGGCTTGTTGCTATTATTTAAATTCACTTCTGGAGACATGTTGCTCTCTGTCAAGATAAACGTGAACAAAATATGGCAAAACATACCTAGCAGAGTTGGAAAATCACCACACTGCGTCATAGCAAGTCCAGTAACCATGGAAACATGATGTTGACAGGCTAAGTAACTCTTGTCAATAACAAGTGTTGATTGTCTCCCTTTGCCTTTCTTTTTAACAGACACTGTGAACAAAAACAAAACATTTGTTTTACAAGAACAATTACCACTATATACAATTTCATGTACTTAAATTTGCAACAATTATTAAATATTCATTTGAGCAATTCATGTTTGTTTGTTTTTTAATAAAATACAGTAAGTAATAATGTAGTTTTGGTCTGTATTTAGGAAGCAATTTTTTTTTTTTAATAGCTTTATCTTTATATATTTATAATAATTTTTTATTAATACTTCATTTCTTCATTTTTTATCAATTTTTGCGCACAATATGACCTATTTATGTGTCGACGTGCCGTAAAACACCATTCATTCATTCATTCATTAGGAAGCAATGGTGACATTCATGGAGTGGATTCTACAATGATTGTTCCAACTTTCAGTTTCTAGCTCCGCCCTCCATTTTTCATGAAACAAGTTCACACAAATACTGGCCATGTGCTTTATTGTATGGTAAAGTTGTTAAACATGTGCCTTTTGAATACATGTATTACCAATATTTTAATAATTGCTCTAAATATCTGTTGGACATAAGCTTGATTGACAGATTGTAACTATTTATTGTGCTGGGTTTGTTACACTGTGTTTCTTGAGCAAGACTCAAAACTATTCGGAGACTGTGGTGTGGCCTAGTGATAGAGCTTCCACTTCGCTTGCAGGAGATCGTGGGTTCAACCCCCAGATGAATCATACCAAGACTTTATAAACATTGTACTATAAGCTCGCCTGCTTAACATTCAGCATATAAAGTGTAGTTCTAGGACTGGTCAGCTGGGGTCAGTTTAATGTGACTGGGTGAGGTATCATGGCGTGTGTCTACGGCATGGTATTCCAATGTGGCAGAGCCTAGAGCTGGTTTTATTGTTTTTCATAAAAAATACTAAACCTTTTTTCAGTTTCGCCTCTGACTGTACTATGTTCTGATTGGTCAGAAATATGAGCCTCCTATATGTTACTCCACCGTCTGCTTCCACTTCCTCTACCACGTAGTCGCCAGAGAGGTCGCTACTACCACGTGCACACACTGTACGTCGTCCTATGTCATTGCCTATAGACAAGAAAGGCACCTACAATAAATAATGAATTATTTAACTGCTTATGTCATATTTACTTCTGGAAGTAAACTCAATGAGCACAGAGCTAATCTACACTGAAGCCGTCTTATCCACGTTATTTCGATTTTTTAACAAGAATCTCCGACTGTCCGTGCAGATGCTCGACTTTCAAGGCCTTGTTTATTTATTGTGAAACTATGGCGAAGGCATAATTTTGCTTAATTGTAAAACAAAACTATTGCACTTGTAAACCAACTTTTGTAAGAATAAAAGGGGCCATTAATTTGTTAAAATAAAGCATGAGTTATAGAACCTAGCTTTATGATATCGACTTATGATGAAAATACATGTGTAACGTTTCAATCCATTATATGAAGTATTTTTGGAGATACAAGCTTACATACAAACTTTAACCCGGACAAAGATGACGCAGACAATTAACAAGTGATGACAATAGCTCTTTTTTTCCTTCCAAAAAGTCAAGCTAAAACTCTCCCAGTCAGAGGGTTAGCACATGAACAGACTCAATAAAACCAAATCTGCTACTTTAATGTCTTGTTTGTGTTTGCTGCTTCCAAGTGATTCCCTTTCCAGTATTTATTGACATCCACACTAGCGTTTGTTTAGTGCTCAGGTGATCTAAAAAGCGAAGTATTCAATAACGACAAAAATTACGTACCAGCATCTATTCATTGGTAATAACAATTTCAGGGTAAGTTAAAAAAAATCTGAGCAAGTGACTTTTGAAATCTACTTGCCCTGGGCTAGTCCCCAATTTATATTTCCTTGGAGCAGTGACATGATATATATCCATCTAGTGTAGATCTAGTAGGATGGTACATAATATTTATAGGAGTGTCAAGCATTCGCATGATTGACTTTGTGTAACGGGTTTTCGCGTCCTTTAAAAATGTGGAAAATTCTCAAAAATACAAATAACACACTATGCTAAGGATCTAGCAGCACTACAAATCAATTATAAGGCATATAAACTGTAGATAATATAATGTTAAAGGGAGTACATCAGGCTTTGGGGCCAAATTTATTTAAAAACGTAAAAAACAAGTATGAAATTATCTATTTAAAACCTGAAATAGTTTATAGCTATAGATGGAACATTAACAGTTTCCTATCATACAGCGCAATAATTAAATATTACAATTTACAACAAGTCTTAAAAGTCCATAGAGAAATCCACAAGTTATAAAAAGCTGTCATGCAGAGCAAATCAGCGATATCTACACATGTCGCTCACTTTGCATTTACATTGCAATTTATTTTACCGCCAAGTTTAAAATAGCGTCACCATAATTAGAAAATACCTTCTTCAGGTCGTCTATTTTACATGTTCAGCGTATTTTATTTTGGTGTTGTATGGCTCGTTTATTTTATTTTTATCGATGTAATACAAAAATAATGTGTTTGGACAATTCTAAAAATAATATCAATCCTGATTTACTACCTTTAACATTGAAAATGGAACAGTATATGTTTTATTTAAGAAATAAGAAATATGTACCTGTGTTTTATCGGTGAATAAAATACAGTTAGGAGTTTGGATGTGTAGTAATTATATATATTTAATAACTCGCATCTGAACGGCTAACCGAAATTATATTCACCGATAAAATACAGGTAGATATTTATTATTTCGATTCTAACACAACAATGACCCCATTGTTTACGCTTTTGTTGGGGCACTATATATTATCTCGGAGGTCAAGGTAATCAGACTGCTATGTTTACAGGCTGATCCATTGGGTTCCATTGTTCCACTGATATAGCTTACGCTGTATGACGTCAAACGTTCTCAGCTTGTTTAAGATGCTTATTAATGTTATATTTACTGATGCATATGATGGGTTTATATCTGGGGTGTACACGGTTTGGGAGCATGGCAAGTTTGTTGTAATTAACATTTCATTAAAATTACTGTTGAGTTTGTCTTTGTGACGTATATTTACCAAGTGACGTCATGTAATGTGGCACTTCCAATGGATGAAATATACGCGGGGAATTAATGGAACAGCTGTATTTTATCGTAGAATAACATACAGCTGTCTCTCTTCTTTGTGTATATGAAAGACTGCGCAGGTCGTGTTAGAATTTATTGTAATATTTCGGTAAGTATAACTGTACATGAGAAGAACCACCTATTGGTCAGAAAGACCACCAGTTTTCAAAGGCAGAAAGTCCTGCAGGCTTCCTACTCATAAAAGCTAGTGTCGGCTCTGTCAATATCCCATACCTTTGTGCCAGGTTTAAATTCAGGTGGCGCCAGTTCCATGACCTTGGTGGAGAGTTCTGCCTGGATAGCATCGAGATCTGTGTACACGTGGTTTCTATCCAGTGTGACAATCACAAGTCTCTCAAACCCGGCACTCTGCGACAACTGTAGACGACCCCCGTCTGTAGAGAACATCCACTCTGTCTCCCTGTAAAACATGTGTTACTGTGCTATCATTGGTGAATACTGAATTATTTCGCACACTAGCCAGCACAAAACGAAATTGGGTGCTACAAACACTCCAGAAACATCTACCATTTACATCAGGATACAATTATTAAGAACAGACCTAACAGAACAATAAGAAATAACAAGCAGACGGAAGCTTTTATCAGTTTTTTACATTTAATGGGAAAAAACAACAAGAGGCCCAAGAGGGCCTGTGGACGCTCTACTGGCTAACATGGCTCTTATAACATCAATGAAGCGAGTGACTGCCATTTACGTTTTTTTGAAAGTTTCGGGCAAAAAACAGCTTTTTAACTAAATCAAGGGCCATAATTAAAAATCTGGTAAAGTTTGGTAAAGATCAGATGAAAAATGAAGGCTATACCGTATTGAGGCAAAATATAGCATTTTTAACTAAATCAAGAGCCACAACTCCTCTGTTACTGGTCAGACTGGTCCATCATAGAGCTAAAAAAAATATATATAGATACATATAAAAAGGAATAAATTCCAAAAAAAAAAAAAAAAATATGAAAAAAGAAAGAAATAATTAAAAAAAAAATATTAAAAAAAAAAAAAAAAAAAAAAAAATTATAATTAAAATAGAATTTAAAATAATATAAAAAAGACAGTCGTAAAAGCCGGTAAAGTTTGGCAAAGATCAGATCAGATGCAAAATGAAGGCCCTTTCGTACGACGAGGCAAATTATAGCATTTTTAACAAAATCAAGGGCCATAACTCCGCTGTTACTGGGCCGATCTGGTTGTTTTTTCGAACCTGATCAAGCTTTCAAAGACATTAACAATATGATGAAGTTTGGTAAAGATCGGATGAAAAATGAAGGCCTTATCGTCTTAACGAGACAAAATATATCATTTTGAAGTAAATCAAGGGCCATAACTCCGATGTAACTGGTAAGATATGGCTGGTTTTCAAATTGTTCGAGCTTTCATTGATATTAACAATCTGATCAAGTTTGGTAAAGATCGGATGAACAATGAAGCCCCTATCCTCTTAACTAGGCAAAATATAGCATTTTTAACTAAATCAAGGGCCATAACTTCGCTGTTAATGGTCCGATATGGCTGTTTTTCAAACTTGTTCGAGCTTTCAACGACATTAACAATCTGATAAAGATTGGTAAAGATCGGATGAACAACGAAGCCCCTATCGTCTTAACGATGCAAAAAATAGCATTTTTAACTAAATCAAGGGCTACAACTCCGCTGTTACTAGTCCGATATGGCTGTTTTTCGAACTTGTCCGCGCTTTCATTGATATCAACAATGTGGTATAGTTTGGTAAAGATAGGATGAAAAACGAAGGCCCTATTGTCTTAACGAGGCAAAATATAGCAATATAGCATTTTTAACTAAATCAAGGACCATAACTCCGTTGTTACTGTTCGATCTGGCTGGTTTTCGAACTTGTCCGAGCTTTTATTGATATTAACGATGTGGTAAAGTTTGGTAAAGATAGGATGAAAAAAGAAGGCCCTATCGTCATAACGAGGCAAAATTTAGCAATATAGCATGTTTAACTAAATCAAGGGCCATAACTCTGCTGTTACTTGTCAGATCTGGCTGGTTTTCGAACTCATCCGAGCTTTCATTGAAATTAACAACCTGTTAAAGTTTGGTAAAGATCGGATGAAAAATGAAGGCCCTATCGTCTTAACGAGACAAAAGTTAACAACGGACGGACGACGGACGGACGGACGACGGACAACTCGGCATCCCATAAGCTCTGCTGGCTTCGGCCAGTAGAGCTAAAAATGATGTAGATGTTCTACAATAAACTGATTATGGTCACATGATAAAATATAACCAATCACATGAAGCATTAGTAGACTGGTCACATGATGTTGTCCAACCAATAACAGGATGTTAGAAGTGCTATTAGAATTATAACCTCTATCAGTCCTGACCTGGACATCTACTCACCTGCCCTGAGGCACAATAAATATGGCAAACTTATTAGCCAGCCTGGATGGAGAATCTACAATAGTGAGGGTGTATCGTGGTGAGTCTGCCCCATCACTGTACAGGGACAATGACAGCTGATCCTCTGTCACTTTTCTGCAAATATAATGGAAATAACTATTTGTGTGAAAAGTGTTTTACATCATTTTAGCACATATTCGGCCATATATGACGACTGATTTGTTTCCGGCAGAAGCAGACCACTCCGTTTTTTTTATCTGGGTAGAAACATTACTGTATACCTCCTGCCATCCATATGAATGAACACTTTCTCATTTGACAAGTCGGCTCCCAGTGGGATTCAAACCCACATCGATGAGAGGGCAAATAACTAAAAAAAATTTGCTAAGATCAATTAGACATTAAGAGCAACATTCCTGTAAAGATTCATGAAAATCCGCCAAGTAGTTTCAAAGGAGTAGTCGCTACAAGTTTTTACTATATAACTCTATGTAAACAAAGATGGCCACTGGCATCCATGTTTAACGTTGAATCAAAACGATTTTTGACAAGAACCAACATCATGTCATGCTGAGTATTTTAGAAAAAAGTCCCATATCAATATCACTTATAGTTTTCAAGAAGTAGTCGCTACAAACTTGTATTTTGAAAAATAGTTTTAGCCGTGGCGGCCATCTTGAATTTCCAGCCGACCTGAAATTTTGCTAGGATCAATTAGACATCAAGAGCAACATTCCTGTGAAGTTTCATGAAAATCCATCAAGTAGTTTCAGAGGAGTAGTCGCTACAAGTTTTCATTATATAACTCTATGTAAACAAAGATGGCCGCTGGCAGCCATGTTTAATGTCGAATCAAAACGATTTTCGACAAGGACCAACATCATGTCATGCTGATCATTTTAGAAAAAGTCCCATATCAATATCACTTAGAGTTTTCAAGAAGTAGTCGCTACAAACTTGTTTTTTAAAAACCTATTTTTAGATTTGGCGGCCATCTTGGATTTCACATCAACATGAATTTTTGCTAGGATCAACTAGACTTCACGGGCAACATTTCTGTAAAGTTTCATGAAAATCCATTCAGTAGTTTCAGAGGAGTAGTCGCTACAAAAAAAGTTTACGGACGGACAGACAGACGGATCAGTCAAGCTAAAAATGTTTAGTACTTTTACAATTTCTTCACTTCAAAAGGTAGAAAGAAATATATAGTCCAATTCTATATTCTATAACTTTACTTCTACATGCTACCAACTATAATGGTGAATTAATATTTACAACAGTTTACTAATAATGATAGTGTCTCTCTCACATAACTACTGATCTCTTGTTAGTCCAGGTAAAAGCCAGGAAAAAGCCACGAACAATGAAACCCCTCCCTTTTTATAAGGTCTCTTCCAAATAAGGGGTTAGCATGGTCGTAAATATGAGCATGCTAACTCATCAATCTTATAGCATCTACAAATAAGGAATGCTAACACATAAATCATGTAGCATTAGCATTAGCCTGGTTCATAGAGCATCTCCCAAATAAGGGATGCTAACCCATAAATTATGATCATTAGCATTAGCCTGAGTTAGCCCTGCAGACAGATACACATCTAGATTTATGGTGCTAACCGAAGACAGACATAATGTCCTCAGTAACCAGGCTTGAATACTGGTACCTGTACAAAATTACAACAGTACTGTAAATCGCACAAAAACTTTGGTTTTCAATTTCAGAACAGTGAATCGCCATTACAGCAGTTGTAAAATGAAATCTGATTGACTAAATATGAGCAGCGTGTTAGACTGTGTTTGTGTTATTTATTCAGTTTCAATTAAACATTCCCAAATCCCCCGAGTTTCTTATGTTCAAAACACCTACTCAAACATCTCAACACCGACTCAAATTCCTCGTCGCCGACACGAAAACTTCTCAGTCATTATTAACAGTCAATGACAATTAAACAAACTACAAACTATTACCAATACATTCAATTTATCAACAGATTGAAAGTAAACAATTTTGTATTCGAGTTATTCCCATCACTTTTCATAGTACCATTTAATAAACATTCAGTAAACCCGTCTTCCCTTTCAATTGGAAAACACCGTAGATCGAAAAAGCCCAGCGTTACAAATTTTCACTACACAGTCCACAACAATATTTATCATATTTCTTCGTAGTTGATCAACAAAATACCAGATGAATCGTAATTTTATCTGTAATTACAATAAACCCGTCAAATGCCCCATATTTTATACAGAAAACAGAAACAGGCCAACTTTTGTTTGATTTATACTCGCTGGTAAACAGGGATCGTAGACGGCTCCATAGCGTGTTTGAGGGAAACGTATTATGCGCAGTGAAGCAGTATAATATCGTCGTACATTGGAAATCACCAGATATCGGAATTCCCAGCCTCATTTTCGTTACAAATTTTCAATACACAACAGCGATAATTTTATTCTATTTCTTCGTAAATTATCAACAAAATGCAGGTGAATCGTAATTTTATTTTGTAATAAAAGCAAATATATCAAATGCATCATAGTTTGTTCAGAAAAAAAGAACTGGCCAACTTTTGTTTTATTTATACCGGCTGGTAAACAGCGGTCGTACATGATCTGGTACATTATTATCGATCTGGTTGCTCGATAATAATGTAGTTCATCATATAGATTTATTTTGCTTACCTTTTGGATATTTGTTGTCGTATAACTGCGTAATATTGCATTTCTTTCACAGCATTAGCGAGGGCATCAACATTGGGAAACCTCTCCATCTTATCATTCAATGAACACACCTCCAACACCTACAAGGGACATAAACTGTATTTATTCTTATTTCCTCTGCAGAGTTGTGTTTCCTTTTACTATTTGGAGGGATTCTGCATCATACTAAAACTATTTATTATTTAGATCGTTCCATCATATCCATCATATTAGAGAGGCTGTCAATACATTTTTATGATACATGTATGAAATTAATAACACCATTTTGAGGACTAGGGGGCATTTCAGGGTGCCTAGACATCGAATATGAATAGAGATTTTTTTTATTATATTCTTTATGTTTTCATACCTGATATGGTTAGATAGAATGAAAAACAGATATGTTTGCAATCTTGCCGTAGCTATCCACTAAGCTACACAAAGCCAAAAAATCATTTTGACCCCTCACATGTTTACATTGTAATTTTACTGGCAGCCAAACGACCAACATGGCAGATGGAACATTTCCTTTTTCTAGGGTAGGGTGAATTAAACAAAATAATTTGACCAATAAAATAGATATGCATTATACTATTTACCTACCTTTTATTTGCTAGATATAATGGTTTTCATTCCAAAATAAAAAGTAAAGTTCAATCGATTGCTGGAGGTGCTGACCTTTGAACAACAACACCATGCTGCATAGCCTACATTTTACTTGGCACATCCAAACCCTTAAAACAGTCATGCACAGACACGTACATCTAAAAATAACGCCACCATGTTGTTTTATTTTTACAATGGGCTTTGTGAAGCTTAGCTGATTGTAAACAGATCCAGGAGTGATAAAATACAGATTACAAAATCATTTTCATTCAATCTAACCTTATAAAAAAAAAAAATATTGATTCAAATACGAAGTCTAGGCACCCTGAAATGCACAGTAGGGTTATAACCGAGACCTGCTACTTGATTCTGGCAGCCCAGTGAGCCTAATAATCTCAAATGTAGTGGTGGATGGTTAAACCACCATTCGTGAAAACTCAGGCAAGTCCGGCTATGTTCGAAATCACTCATGCGTATATATGCAGATCGGTATGTTCAAAAGCTATAAGTTAAGGGACAGAAAATAGTGCATTGTTGCTGTATAAATAATATGGCCATCAGCCGCATGTGTTGATGGCTTTCACGTAAATAAACTATAGATGAAGCAATCAGCTAAATGACCGCAAATGTTTGGTGGTGACAATGATTTTGAATGCAAATTCCATTTGGTATGAATCTAAGGCACCACTATGCTAGTATGATGTAACCAATATGGATTCCTTCTAGATACATTCGAGATATTCTTCCATAGAAGTGAACGAGATGTTGTGAATGGTTAAACCACATGTCAACCAATTCAATTATGTTCACTAGTTGTTTTACTACAAAAAAATAAAATAACTTTAGATACAGTGTTACTTTCTCACCTGAGGTAGGCTAGGGTTTTTCTTGAACTTAGTGAAGACCAGAGCAAACACTGGCATGTGGAAGTCCCTGTCAGAGTTGCCGGACTCTTCTGTGTGAATACGGTGGATACGCAGCGCCCAACCTCTGTAATGGTGAATATCATCAAATCTTATAACTGACGAAAAACTCGAGTGCTATTTATTTCTTTTATCATTTCATGTATCATGTATCATGTGTCATGTGGCATGTGTCATGTATCATGTATCATGTGTCATGTGTCATGTATCATGTTTCATGTATGTATATATTACATTTTATTCCGTGTTTATGTCGGTTGAGTTTTGGTGGAGTTATGGCCCCTAATACACAAACTGTGTAGGGACTTGTTCTCCCAAGGGATAATTCCTACTGCAAGACACGTTTCTGTACTTCTTATTATGTTTTCTTTGACTATTTAAGCACTAAGTAATCACCTCGTTTTACTGTCGTATCCAGACATAATATCAGTAAAGGATAAATTCATAAAGTTTTTGTATGTACACAGTCTACATTGAAATCCAATTTGAACACAAGTGATAAAATACAGATTACAAAATCATTTATTATATAACCTATAAATAGACGCGTTTTCATTGGCTAAAAAGTAATTTTTTAGAAAAAATATCTAGCGATATTGACCTGTTTTTTTGATATTGACCTGTTTTTTTGATATTGACCCGTTTTATATAATTGTTTTTTTGATATTGACCTGTTTTATATAATTGTAAATTGAGGGTTATATAATAAAACAGTTATGGACTTTTCAGCTGTTATACACGATGTTGATATGTACCAAAAAATCATTATTGACCTCGGCTATCGCCTCGGTCAATAATGATTTTTTTGGTGCATATCACATCATGTATAACAGCTGAAAAGTCCATAATTGTATAATATCTAATAGGATTATTACTAGAGTAACGTGTTCTGGAAGCTATCGTTTGGGGCGCTTGTTTCAGCCAAAGGTTTTTCTGAAGTAACTTGAGTAATTTAAATAATACGTACATCAGTTATATATCATTAGAACTGACATTTTAGTGGTAAATAAAACTACTTTACTTTTGAAAATCGGTTGAGAAATAAATATTTTATAGCCAAAATGATTTTTTGATGGGGCTTTTCCTATGTAAATTCCTTGTTGGTGGGACAGCAGAAAATTACGAAACTTTCAGGGTGTCTTAATTTACTGATATCCAACAATTTAAAAACATTTTTGGATAAAATTTCTAAAAAAAAACATTTTTTAATTTTTCATGCTGCAGAATTTTGCATTGAAAATGACCCATCAAAAAAAGCTTTCGCACATAAATTTTTTATTTCTCAACCGATTTTGAAAAATAAGGTATTTTTATTTACCACTAAAATGTCTGTTTCACTGATATACAACTTATTTAGGTAGTAGATTAATTTTATCTTACAAGTCCAAAAAACCTTTGGCTGAAACAAGCGCCCCAAACAATAGTACCCCCTTGAGTAGACATGCCATACCTGCAGGGTCTCACGAGAGGCTTAAGTCTCTAGTAATGATCCTTTTACTATATACCGTCATAATAAGACTCCTCATAAATTATTATATAAATAGTACAGTAACTAGTTTGTACACGTACACAGGAAGGCGATGACAGCGTGTCGATGACATCATACAATGTCATGTACAACTTTGTGACATTGTCTATATTTAGTAGGATAGTGGCAATACAGGCTAGTAGCAATACAGGCTAGTAGCAATGCAGTCTAGTAGCAATGCAGTCTAGTAGCAATACAGGCTAGTAGCAATGCAGGCTAGTAGCAATGCAGTCTAGTAGCAATACAGGCTAGTAGCAATACAGGCTTTTGTATTCCATTGTTAGGGATAGTGATACAGAATCAGAAAATGCTAGTAGCAATACAGGCTTTTGTATTCCATTGTTAGATAATGAACGTTCCAGGTATATAAAGTTTATATGAGTTTTTCAATACTGGATGTTTGGGTGAAAATAGGGCAGCATTGTTTATTCAGACATATTTTCATCAGGGATAGAAAGCATGCATTGAACAAGAGCTATTCGATTTTTCGGAGAATAATAAATTTATAGCTAGTATATACCATCAGAAAACAAGGCTACAACAATGTGGGGTGGGTTGGGAGCACAACATAACTATGTGTAAGAATTGACCAAAACTACACAGAAATATATAAAAAATATCAAAAAAAATCGAGTTTTAAGTGGAGTGCAGGGTGGGGGTGGGAGAAAGACGGGGGTGGAAGGTGGGGGGAGTGGGGGTGGTGAGGGCAACATATATGTGTAAGAAGCTATGTAATAATTCACCAAAACAACACAAAAATATGAAGAAAAAAAATATAAATTAAAAAATCAAGTTTGAGTGGGGATGTAAGAATTGACTAAAACAACAAAGAAATATGTAAAAAAAATGAATCAAAAAAATCAAGTAGGGCTTGGTGAGAGGCGGTGGGGGTGGGGGGTGGGGGGTGGAGGGGGGAGGGGTGGGGAGGGGGCAACATATATGTGTAAGAACTGACAAAAGCAACACAAAAATATGTAAAAAAAAATAGTATCAAGTTGGGGTGGGGTGGGGGGAGTGGTGGGGGGGGGGGGGGGAGAGGCGGGAGTGAGTTGAGGGTGGTGGGGAGGGTGCAACATATATGTGTAAGAAGTGACTAAAACAACAAAGAAATATGTAAAAAAAAAAGTTCTAATGTGGTTGGGGGGGGGGGGGGGGGGGGGGGGGGAAATATGTAAAAAAAAAAGTTCTAATGTGGTTGGTGGGGGGAAGGTTGCAACATATATGTTTAAGAATTGACAAAAGCAACACAGAAATATGTATGTAAAAAAAATAGTTTCAAGTGGGGGTGTGGTGTTCGGGAAAGCGGGGGGAGAGGCGGGAGTGTGTTGGGGGCAAGGGGAGGGGGCAACATATGTGTAAGAATTGACAAGAACAACAAGGAAATGTGTAAAAAAAAAAAAACGGGGGGAGGGGGGTGAGAGGCGGGGTGGGGGGGAGTGGTGGGGGGGAAGGTTGCAACATATATGTTTAAGAACTGACAAAAGCAACACAAAAATATGTTAAAAAAAATATGTTAAAAAAAAAAAAGAGTGGGGTGATGGGGTGAGAGGTGGGGGGTGGGGCAGGGAGGGTTGCATTACATATATGTGTAAGAATTAACAAAAGCAACACAGAAATATGTAAAAAAAAAAGTTTCAAGTCAGGGGCGGGATGGGGGGGTGGGGGGGTGATGGGGTGAGAGGCGGGTGGTGGGGCGGGGAGGGTTGCAACATATATGTGTAAGAATTTACTAAAACAACACAGAAATATGTAAAAAAAAACAAAAACAAAAAAATTCAAGTATGGGGCGTGGTGGGTGGGGTGATCGGGTGAGAGGCGGAGTGGGGGGCGGGGAGGGTTGCAACATATATGTGTAAGAATTGACAAAAGCAACACAGAAATATGTAAAAAAAAAAAAAAGAGTTTCAAGTCTGGGTTGAGGGGGGGGGGGGGGGGGGGGGGGGGGGGGGAGGGTTGCAACATATATGTGTAAGAATTGACAAAAGCAACACAGAAATATGTAAAAAATATGTAAAAAAAATAGTTTCAAGTGGGGGTGTGGTGTTCGGGAAAGCGGGGGGGAGAGGCGGGAGTGTGTTGGGGGCAGGGGAGGGGGAAACATATGTGTAAGAATTGACAAGAACAACACGGAAATGTGTAAAAAAAAAAAAAATTCAAGTATGACGGGGGGAGGGGGGTGAGAGGCGGGGTGGGGGGGAGTGGAGGGTTGCAACATATATGTGTAAGAATTGACTAAAACAACACAGAAATATGTAAAAAATAAAAAAATTGTGGAGGGGAGTGGGGGGGTGGGGGGTGGGGTGGGGGGGTGGGGGGGTGGAGGATGCCCATGCCCTAATATGGGTGAAGTAATAAGATGCATAATGCTATAACAAATCCCAAACCAAAATTATAGATATATACATGCTTACATGCAAACCTAGATCTGCCTTTATTGCACATTTTATGGGCCATCACAATTTTGGGTTCCATGGGAGCCCAGAATTTGCAGAAGACAAAATTACTTATCCAACCCTTTACAACATGCTATAAGGAAAACAATTCCAAAATTTAGTTCAGCTAGGACAAAAAATGTAAGAGATATAGACCTGTAAACACAGCTTACACGCAAAATTTGATGTGAAACAGACGTATTTTAAGGGCTATCAGAATTTGGGTTCCATGGGAGCCCAGGGGTTACAGGAACCAAAATTACTTAAGCAGCCCTTACAATAATGCTATAAGGAAGCTAATGGCCAAATTTGATTGTGCTAGGGTAAGAATTGCAAGAGATATAGACTTGTAAACACAGCTTACACGCAAAATTTGATGTGAAATGGGGCACATATCATAATTTGGGTTCCATGGGAGCCCATGGTTTACAGGAACCAAAATTGCTTATGCAGCCCTTAAGATAATGCTACAAGAAAGCCCATGAACAAATTTGGTTGTGGTAGGATAAGAAATGTAAGAGATATAGACTTGTAAACACAGCTTACACGCAAACCTTAATGTGGGACGCCGACGCCAACGCCAATGCCGACGTGATTATATAAGCTCTCTTATTCTTCGAATAGTCGAGCTAAAAACTCACAGTTATTAAATTATACATTACATTTTTCGAAAAGTAATGTTCAATACCTTATTTGAGCTAGTTTTCACTGCACCTAATGAAATTCCTTTTGTATGCATCTCAAAGCATGTGTCTCCAATGACACAGAAGAATGTCAGTTAGTGAATTGAAGTTTTACAAATTGGAGAATAAATTACCAAGATCTCTTGATTTCTAAGATATACAGTTTGAGCATTAGTTACCAGTCCCAGTTCATTTATAATCATTGGAAAACATGAAATATAGTGTTTATTATTTAAACAAATGAAGCCAATGGATAACACGACATTGACACGTCACTGGCTAATTTGTGTCATTTTCTTAGGTTGTCTGACATCGCTTACGCACGCAGCTTTTTAATACCATTGTAATACTTAAGCAGTCGAAGAAAACAAAGTAAAAAGAAGTTCCAAACCATCTGGATAGCGGGAATTATTTCCCCCGTAGTTATTATCACTTTTCCTTCCCTTTGAAATCTCTGTAAATCCTCGCAAGAAATATACAATTTATAGGTATACTATAATGATACATACTTGTCGGAGAAGCACTGTAAGACTTTATGGAGTATATGTTGCTGCAGCAGTGAGATACAGATATACCGCCCCATCAGTCGGAGTACCCGGTCTATCTCCGTAAACATACGCTCCACGTCCACAACAACTTTCTCCGAGGAGTCCACCATCAGGGCGTCCAGCGTCCCCTTGTCTAACGCCACGGAGAACTCAGAATCGGCAAACTCCATCTGTAGATAAAATAATAGTAATACTTAATAAATTCTATAAACAAAATTGCACCAAACTGTATATTATACTGCCCCAAAGGGATGTGAATTCAGATATAAGAAAACATGGAAGGATGATGCGATAATTACAGCTGGGCATCCAGAGTCCCCTTGTAGTTTTCATTTAATCATTTTAAGTTATTTATGTAACATTTATGCAAGGCAGCTATATACTTGTACAAATAATAACAAGTAAAATGTTACATAAAATTCGTTAATTTGTGTAATATACTATATTTCTACAGAGTTTTCAGTTTCAACATCTATAAAACAATATGCTGTTTTACACTAATTCTTGATGTGATTTGAAACAGCAGTTACAATTACTGAACTTTGAGTTGTTGTTCAATTCTTGTTGTAGACCGGAGGGCTGGCGTGGCGCAGTCGGTAGCGCAGCGGATTTGTAACCGGAGAAGCCGAGTTCAATCCTCCATGGTGCCACTGAGTTTCGTCGGTGTGTTCTTGGGCAAGACACTTTCCCTTAGCCTCGTCCGTTGGATGGGGACGTAAACCGGGCGGTCCCGTGTATCGGTCTATCCTCCGAGCATGTTAAAGAACCATAGGAATCTATTCGATAGTAAGAGAAGCACGGTTCCCGGATTCCTATGTATCCTTCGCCTCTCTCTGGGGTGGCTCTAAATAACCTATACTGTGTTGAGGAGCCGTTAAACAACATTGAATTCAATTGTTGTTGACCTTCTACTCTTATAGTCAATTTCTTCTGAACATATCAAAAAGACCAGAGCCGTGGAAGTGAAATGACTTGTAAGCGATGTATAATTGCCGTATCTTGCACCCACAAGCTTTCAGTTAAGAAACAAGCCAGGTAACCGACCACAGCAAATCCTGCTTAAAACTATAAGTATGCAAACTCACATTTAGGACATCCATTTTCATGAACTTCATATCGGGTCTCTGACGCTCATTTTTCTCCGTCATCTGTCTTATTACGGTGTCGCTGATGTCAACGTTGACAATCTTGTGATATCCGACATCATAGAGGTCAGCACTGAGCTGAGAGTTGCCACACCCAATAACGAGGACGTTATCCTGAGGTTTGATGTACTTATGGAGGACACCACACAGCTCGGGGTATTCTCCATACCTACAATTTAGACAATTTCTGTTAATGTTTTTTTGATTTCACATTTAGTCTTTTTATTTGGCACATTAGATCAGGGCACTCATTTGGTCAAACTTCTGCCCCCATTCCCCTCTCCTTAAAGTACATGTTTTCCCCCTTTTTCTGATCGGAAATTTTGACTCTCCAATTTGGGAAGAAACCCATACTTTTGCCATTGGAAATGGTACCTTTTATCTTTTACCACTTATATAAAGAAAATAACACTGATTTTTATTTCTTAGAAATTTCCTTTTAATATGAAAATTACGCAAAATTCCCCTTCCTGAGGGCCCTGGCCCCGGTCCCCTAAAAGTTAACAAGTGCCGTGTTAGTTTAAAGCATTGAGGTGTTACATCACAGATCACTGTTATCACTTTGCTCTCTGTTACATTTCAATGTTTGTATCAAAGTTCAATGGTTCATGTATAGACCTGTCACCAGCTTGTGTTAACACACAGTACACATTCCAATTTAATAACAGAGAAATTATTGTTTCAAATACCAGTTTTCAATAAATTTATTTCACAATGAGTTAAATAGGTGCAAAATGTAAGTATATATCGCACAAGCTACTTTAAATATGTAAAAAGGTGCGTTTCCTATTGCATGCTCTAAAAAAATAGGGTAGGTTGGCAATTATTTTTTTTTGGAGCAGAATATTGTGAGATTCTACATGTATTTATCTCATAAACCCCATACATGTTGATACAACTGAAAGTTTCTCTGTGATGTCAGTTTACCTCGATATATTGTGATAAATCATCGTTTAGAACAATTTTTTTTTTTCCTAAAAAGTTTTAAAAATAGGGCCACTGGAAACACAGGTTTTTTTTTTTTGTTTGGCCTTACAAAGAAGGCTTTGTGGATTTAAACAACATAAATACATGCAGATTACTTTTTCCACCTTAAAGGCACTTACCCAACAATCATTGACAATAACGGCAAAATTATACAAAAGAATCGTTTATCCAAACCCTATCTAGGTGTTCAGGTCATAAAATAATGTATATGTGCCAATTAAAGGCACAGGTTTATCCATGGGTGCTTAAAATACAACTGAATATGCATAAAATGAATTATAAGTTGGTAACTCTTAATTCGACTGCTCCATTTTTGGGGTTTGATCTGACTGGTTAACTTAAGGCCATTTATACTGTGTATTTCAGGGTCTTCCACAGGAGTTTTCTAAGGAGTAGGGGGGTTTGCGCGGTTGACGAACGGGGATGGGCGCGGGAAGGGGGTGGCCCCCTTCTTGCACTGATTTTTTTTTTTACTGACCAGTGGAAAGATGAGATTTGGCATATATCTAGTATCATAAGAAATGAAATAAAATAATAATAAAAAACATATTATTTGGATGTAAATTTAGTTTTTTATTCATCTATTTATCAATAAAAACAACAATCAGTCATACAGTTAACATTAACTGCATCACTCCGAGTCCCATTCTCAACACATTAACTCATCATCACAGTGACAACCTCCTTGTTCTCTGTGAGTGCCAGTCCGCTACCGCTCTGTCAAAATCAAAATCATCCAGAGTTGGACCATCCATGCAGATAAAGAGAAGGCTGTTGAGAGGCGTTGTTCGACAGGTGACAGGTTGCACTTCAGTGTAGAGAAACCCCTCTCATGATCTAAAAAGAAAAAGTGTTTTTATTGCAGTTAATATAAAAAATATGTAAATATGAATATTGTCATGATCTGTTAATAATGATGTACATGCAACTCCAAATAAGTATTTAACTCATTTAAATCACAAACTCTTTTAACACTAAGTGTGACTGTCCTAGTAACACATTTATCCATAATTCAATTCACTATGAAATCAAATGCACTGAATAAATTTTATAAACACAATGCGAAGAAGACTGTATCAAGACCTGTTTTTATTAAGTAAAGTAACAATTATTTGAGACATAACTTATTGTTAAAAAAAAACAGACAGACAATAAAACAATTCAATTACTTACCATAATTGTTTCACGATTCTGGTTACTCTCCAAAACACTGCTATAGTCCAGAAATCCAATATAGGCCTTCATTATCATTCTGCTTAATTACACCAATTAAATCATTTATCCCTAACTGGACTCAATTACCTCAAACACCATTGTCTTATCTTATCTCAAATGTCTGCCCAAAACAATAAACAACATGCCACTAACTTTTAATCCAATGTGGTCTGTACCTGTGTGTATTTCACAGCTGTTAGTGTTACACAGATACTGACCCACTTTATCGATCGATACCGGAGTCGCTTGACTGCATACACAATTTATAGACGGTGTATTAGGAAACTGAAGGGATAGCGCATTAAGATCAAAGGATAGCGGCACAATTAAGGCATAGCGGGACATTCCATTTTGGAATTAAGGAGTAGCGGGTGCGCTATGCTTAAATGGCCTGTGGAAGACCCTGCATTTAGAGTTTGGATTCTCAAAATTGGTAAAATATAAATATACATCATCAACAGTAGGTTTAGAAACAGTGTACAAATGTTTTAAATTTCGGCTGTAGTTGGCTGGATAGCTACTTTAAAGTCACACAGAGAAAACTAGAGGTATAAAAGTTATTAAGCATTCTGTACAATGAAATTAAATTAATAAATGACAAGAGGTGAACGGAAACTATTGTAACCATGAACAACAAGATACTAGAGATAGAGCGTTGGACCCATGATCGAAAAGTTGTGGGCTCGATACCCGCCATGACCATATGTGTTGTGTCCTCGAGCATGACACTTAATGTTTCCTTACAATCAATGTAAAATATAAAAGTTTAAACTAAGATTTTGTAGTGTCATATTGCTGACACCTCGATATTCTCATACCATTCAAATGCCTTTGCGCCTCTTTTCTTGAAGAACTTGTCCCAGTATTCCGGCTTCACAAACTCACTGTGATCCTTGGGCAGCAGATTCATGTTTGTGGACTACGTGATTGTCAAACTTGTGTCATTTAGGTCTGGTTTAGAAAAATACCTGGAAAAAAATAATATTGGTACTGACCATATATACATGCACAAAATGGACCAATTCACTGGATAAAATTGTCCATATATAAAAAATAAGAATTATCCTATTTTACTATGTTCAGAATTCAAAAAAAAGTGAAATAAAATTAGCCAAATGGGCCATTGTAGTTACATCCTGTCGCAAGATTACTTCAAAGGTTTTAAATCTTTTTTTTTTGATTCTATATTTTAAGAACCCTTCTCTAAAAAAATCCCATTTTCAGAAGAAACAAAATAATTGAAAACAGTATTTTTTCTATTTCGTCCGCTGCAAGTTTGAACCTCCATTTACAAAAAAAACATCGAGTAAAAAATAGTATGAACGTGTCAATAGGCAAATACTAAGCACAAACTTATCGATATTTATATATTATTCGGCAAGCATCTAAGAATAGTTGATCTTCTGATTTTTTACTGTGATCATTTTAAATTAATAGTGCCTTAGCAGCCTATATGCCATTTTAAGCACACACGTGGGTTTAGACAGCCACACAAGGATTTGTCAAAAAGTTTTAAAAATGTCAGATATAACGTCAGATACTTTTAAAGTATATAATATAAACAAATACTTTGCATGTTTTAGTTTTTTGTTTACCGAAAAACAAAGCTTGAAGTTTTCCATTGACAATCAAGGTTAATCAAAAAGGTACTATCAGTATGTATTTTCACATAATATTTGTTTTCCGACCAAACAATAAAATCATTCAAATCAGATGGATTTTTATTTTTATTTTTTCCCCTCCTCCTACAACATTCATGGATCCTGTCCATTCGTAAAACACAAAATAAAAAAAAAGACCTACTTAACTTTACATTGTGACAGATACAAAACGTCGATACCGCACATGCGTTGAATTACCTAACACAAGGAACAGTTCAGTGTCATTACCAGGAATACACATCCAGTACAGCTGCAAATAACATCATATCCATTTGCACTGTAGCAGTGACAATTTCAATCAGAACATGTAATTATAATGAACCTTGTCACAAGCTTTTCACAATACTGTCAAATTGTCAATAGGATGAATTGCTCGATGCTCTATGGCACTATCAACACCGATTTTATCATTTCTTAAAGTTAAAAACAAGTGATACAATTCAAGACATCTGGACATTTCAGATAAAATAAAGAATGGGATTACCTGCTCAAAATCGTCAGCTATCATTTATGAATTTACATCAGAAATGCGATAACCATGTTCACATGTTCACTCGCGAGTTCGGGAAAATGTTTATATCGACACCGGTTCATAAAAGTTTGTTTTCAAAATTAAAGAGCGACAGAGGAACTATTTCCGATGGTATGTCACAATATTGCTTTACAAGGCTCGTTGATGTACCAAACCTTTCAGTGCTAAATAGTTAACATACTAGTGTGCTGAAAAATATCTTGGAAATCAGTGTATTTGCGTTTTTTGTCATTCTTAACACTAATTTGAAAAGTTTGTAGTGTGATGTATTTTCGCGCAATCAGGGAGAGACGTCGATTTATTGTACAAAATATTTATGTGAATAAAAAATATTTATTCAAATAAAACAATCATTAAGAATCAAAATTGTTTTTTAATTTTTAAAATCGGATATAAAATAACAAAGTTATTTAATTTTGAATGTAGTAAGTAGTGTCTGAACGTGTTGTCAAACTGACAAAAGAGGTCTTACAGGCGTGGTATTGGCGTCATATACACTGCTTATCGAGGACGCAATTTCTAGCACATTGCTTTGTAATTCTATTGAAATTTATGAATATATGCCATGATCATCAATCATGCGCGGCATTGCGCAAATAAGTATGATATATCAGGGAGTATGTATAGGGAGGAGAAACGGGTTCATAAACGCTCTAGTTTATCGATTTATGTTGTCGCGCAATAACGCCGCCATTTACTATTTTATCGATACAGGTAAATCGATCGTAAGCGCGTTACATTTGAAAAGTTAAAATTTCAGCCAACATCTCAAATTAGGCAGTTTTTACAGCCCCTTTTTACGGCTTTCTGTTATAAACAACATCACGAAATTACATTCTTGACAAAGATAAATATGTCTACTATTCACTTTTTGTTATTATTAATGCCTAATATAACCCATACTTCGTATCTCGTTTGCAATAGCTGCACACCATTTTTAATTCTATAAAATTAAAAATTTAGCTGATATCTCAAAAGGCACATTTTCATCACCTCTTTTTAGGCTTTGTCTTATAATCACCACCATGAAATTACCTTCTTTACAAAGATAAATATGTTAACTATTCACTTTTTGTTATTATTAATGCCTAAATAACCCGTAGTCTCGTATCTCGTTTGCAATAGCTATACACTGTCACCATTTTTTATTTGGCGCAGAGTGGCGCCATCTTTGTTACACGGAACCGTCTGGTAAAATGTGCTTTTAAACATGCAAACAAATACACGCTCTGTATCAGAGGACACAATGTGAATAAATAATACTTATTTTATGCCTTTGTACTACTTTTTGCGCAATCGGTGTCCAAAGCTGACCTATTTCAATTCAGCTGCATCATGGCTATTTTCAGGAATTTCCCATTTTTAAAAATACCATTAGAAAGGCCAAGCATAGCTGTTTCAGATGACATCATTATTTTTCCTGTATCTTGATTGGTTAAGCCACAGTCACGAGTTAAGCATGCCAACCTTCAACTTGCGCAACTTCCACAAGGTGCAATTTTACGTTTATTGACTGGGCATGGGTGTAAGCTTAGATCGATAAGAACTACTTTATCGATAATTAAAGTTTACAAATTGGATATCATTGTAGAGTTTAATCATTCTAATTTAAGGAAAAATAATTATTTTGAGAAAAAATGGCCGTTTGAATGCTTAAATCTTGTCTGAAAAACAATGAATTTACAACGGTGGCACGCATACTCAGAGGTTTTCGGAAACGCATGTCCCTCGCTAGTATTGTACAGGGCTTCCGTTTAAATTATCTGTTTTGTAGAATGTTTTTAAATATACAATTCAAATTGTATCATACCACATAGTAATAGTAGCGTAGTCCCGTCCTGCAGTAGGGGTAATTCGGTTAATCTCAAACAGGTTTTTCAAAGCGGGTCATGTGTGTCACTGTTCCTTCGATCTCCAACCAACTGGCTATAGAGTGCATATATAACGGTAATGGTAAAAAGATCCCTAATGTATTATTTCCTGTCAAGTGGTGGACGTGTTACCTGACTTTTACCTCAGAAAAACAACAATACAAAAGTTTTTACCAAAGGGTAAACTCGGAAGGCCCAACGGGGAAGTTCAGACAGATGATAGAAATCCACTGATATTGTATATAATCTTAACTTGCTAAGCACGACTATAATAGCCGTGGCGTCCATTGTAAACCCATAACTCGCAGGCTGATCAGGGTTTACAATGTCCATTTGCTGATCAGTCATTTCCCCCAAAGTACTCCTTTGTCACATAAAGGGGATGGTCTTAATTCAAAGAAAGAACAGTCCATTATATATATAGAGCGGATTAAGGGTTAACATTGAATTTATTAAGTTTTAAAAACACAACCTGGGTTAAACATACATAGTTTGTGTTTATAAATTATACACAAGGATAAACTGTTTTATTTACTAAAAACCAAAGTATCCGAGATTACACCTTGTCTAAAATTGAGAGATGAGGTAAATTCAGACTGTCGGTTTATTTATTAACTTTTTCTTTTATATCATGTGGGTATAAACGCTTTTATAGGCAATGGAAGAGTCCATGGAAGTGGAGGGATGTATTAACAGAACAGCAACAATGCGCAAGAGTGATTTAATCACTTCATTTATGAAACTGGAAGAGTATCCAAATGTTATACTTCTGTCCGAGATTACCTGATTTGCCCCTCCCTACATGTGCAAGGTTCTTTGAAAGTATGCCAGTCTGTTGTGGGTGTGTAAAGCCATCTTTCCATGTGCAGAGAGAACAACACCCTGTGCATCGTTAACATCTCGCTGAACTTCTGTGGTAGTCAGCAATTCATACCTTTAAAACTTTCTAGAACCTAAAGGGCTACCTTAATAATCAGAATAGGTCATGAGCTGTAATAAAGAAATACTCCCCACCAATGACAATCTCATCCGACTTTAAGCTAGGTGGCATTTAGGGAGAAGTTTTTACATCGAGAGAAAATACTAAGAAGTGAGTGACATAAAGAAAGAAGTGAGAGAAAAGCTCTATAGATGTAAACATGATGCGACAAAATCATCTTACCATAATTGGTTTTTCTACCAGAAATAATAACATTATTCATTCTTAAGATGCATGCTGTGAAGCAATATTTTAATTAATGAAATAGAATTGTTATTTACCATTCATTGGCATAATAAATCAACTTTGAATATTTAGTTTGAGAAGTATGCACAGTTACACTCTGATCCATGGAACTTATGGGGAAACTGTTATTCTATTAAAGTTCACGTTATCAAGACAATAAATGACATTTTAAAACAAATCATCCCTCTAATTAGTTTGAAAGCAAATATTTGAATTGATGTTGGAACACAGAGAGTAACTGTTTTTTCAAGCTTAACAAAGTACAATCAGTGACATGAAAGTCGTGTCACTTAAAACATCTAATTGACTGAATGATGTGGTTTGTAATGTCAGCTTGTGATATAAACTGGACAAATGTGAATCACTGTAGTCAATCCTTTAAATATTCTTAGCAAATAATCCTAAATTATGACTCTGCTTGCATTTTGAAAATAATTTAACCTTCACTGGACAGGAAGATAATTTATATGCATATTAAAGAAGTATGAATATTGGATATCCATACGCATAGCCAAACCCCTTTTCACCGCCAGCCAGTTTCTGCTTGTAACAGGGTCTAATGTGAACCTAGAATTTATCATAATGTTTCCCCCCCCCCCCCACACTGGGGGAGACATATTGTTTTTAGCTTGGATGTCTGTCTGTCTGTCCGTCACAAGTCGTGTCCGCTCCATATCTCTTGAAATGCTTGAGGGATTTTGAAATAACTTGACACAAATTTTCACCATATCAAGACGACGTGCACAGTGCAACTTCCAGCCACATCCATTCAAGGTCAAGGTCACACTTAGAGGCCGAAGGTCATATGCACTATATTTCGTGTTCGCTCCATATTTCTTGAACTGCTTTAGGGATTATGAAATTACTTGGCGAAGATGTTCACCATATCGAGACAATGGGCAGAGCGCAACTTTCAGCCAGGTTGGTTCATATACATTGGACTGAGAGTGTGGGGGGAGACATATGTTTTTGTTACAAAAACAACCCCGTCTAGTTTAATCTAGAATCTAGGGTAATTAAAAGGAAATAAATGAATATTACTAAGGTGTTGTTTACTGATATATGATATGTTTTATATGTTTTATGTGCTGAACTCTCCTGGGTTATCTATCATTCTATGCATGCATATAACTAAGCCCAGTTAGCTATGCGTGCATAACTAACTCCAGTGTTAGCTATGCACTCATAAATGTAATTATTTCTATATAGTATACCTAATTTATAGCTGTCACATAACATAATAACAAGTTTAATATGAAAGGTGCCAAACAACACTTTGGTAATATTCATTAATTTCTTTTTTATTACCCTAGATTCTGGATTAAATGATTGATTCTGTGTTCACATAAAACCCTGTTTGGTAAAGATACCCTGTACTCTTTAAAACTCAAAAGTTTATATCTTTTTGAAATTTAAAGTCAGTGCTGCACCACCATTAACTTGAATTTGTTTTGTTAGCTTGATCAACTATTAATTTAGTATATTTGCAGGTGTACAGCTGTTATAGACAATAGCACTCGTTCAAGATAGTTTCGGTGTCCATGGTGTGGTGATTTGACAAGACCAGTTGTTTTCACCCTGAGAGTCACACTAATTAACAACAGTCAATATGGCGATGATGGACAACAAAAAGTTCCTGATCTCTCACATTAGAAACTCCTTCATCACGAGTGACGACACGGGCATGTGTGAGATGATCATAGAGGTGGACGATCAGGAAAAACAAAGGCAAGATATGTATAAACACTTTATTGGGTAGATTACTTAGCTGACATGTACATATATTACTGTAGCAATGTTTTAGTTCTCAACATGTACGTATTTATGTGACACTTTCTTGTCCGGACTACTCTTTCTGAAATTTTGCACAAATGTTGGCGATATTAGGTAGGAAGTATCAGTAGGTCAAGTTGCCCTCGTCATTGTCTTGTTTTGGTCTGTTGACTTGAGTCAGGAGATAGCTTACAGCAGGGGCATTTATGTCCACAAGTGACACTTGATATTCAGACATTTTCTTTGTTACTCTTTTATGCGCTTCATTGTTTTCTGTAAACATTGTACTAAGTATTTTTTTTTTAAAAGATGTTGACCTAATTATATTTATTGAAAATATTATCTCCCTTGGTACGTCTGGTTTATTGGTTATATGTTGATGTTTCAGATCCGATGCGTACACCAGTGACAGTGGGATGGAGTCCTCGGACAATGAACTCTCACACTCGTATGATATACTGCCTGATATGGACTTCGGTATGTTTTACTGCAATTTGTTGCTTCTCAAGGGGGAGGTTTTCCTAATTTGACCTTTTTTCTGAAGTCTTCCTCACTTGTCTTTAACACTGCATATTTTCACATACCGGTACTCTCTACTAAATCATTTTCACATAGTCTCTAATAAATCATTTACACACTCTCTAATAAATCATTTACACATACTCTCTTATAAATCATTTACCCATACTCTCTAATAAATCATTTACACATACTCTCTAATAAATCATTTACACATACTCTCTAATAAATCATTTTCACATACTCTCTAATAAATCATTTACACATACTCTCTAATAATTAATTTTCACTCTCTAATAAATCATTTTCACAATCTCTCGAATAAATCATTTACACATACTCTCTAATAAATCATTTACACATACGCTACTAAATCATTTACACATTAGTCTTTAATAAATTCTGACTTAGATATACTCTGATAAATTATTAACACATTATCTGAAATAACCGCAGTGTATTTTAAACAATTACCTACTTTTGTCAGGTGCCCACCGCAGACGTTCCAACACGGCCCAGAGACTTGAGCGGTTGAAGAAAGAGAAGAGAAATCAGAGCAAAGTCAAACAGATCACGTGGAAGGACAAGATTACTGGTTTCAATTGTAAGTATGTCACTGCTGAATTGAATTGGATTTTATAGTCGCACTAACAGCTAAGGTCAACATTTCCAGCTTCAATTAGTGGAGGAAGACCCCCCAGGTGCGGGCAGTTTTTGTGCAAGGTTGGACACATGGATAGAACCACTGATGTTCCGCATGGTTAGCATGGTTATATCTTAATTCACCATATATTTTGAAAGAAATTTGGCTTAAAATGCTTAAATTAACCCTGGTGCGTAACCTAGGATAGCGCATATTACTGAGTAAAATGGATTTACCTGTAAATAAAGAGTTTAGCTTCATTCATAATGTGTTTATCTTTTAGACTAGAACATATCATTATTTGTCACTTATAAGGTGGCCACCGAGACCGCTGATCGTCCCACTTTACAATGTAAGTTATTCTCCACTTCATGAAAACATAATTATTCCTGTCACAGCTGATGATAAAGAAGACTTGTTTGAGAAGAAGGACTTGTCCCCACCTCGCCAGATCTTCAACATATCAAGGCTCGCAGAGCAGCTGGACAGCAGTGCCAACATGGGAGAGAACCCCTTCCTAGAGTATGCCAAGTTTGATGGAAAGGTAGGTCACCCATACAATAGCCAACATGGGAGACAACCCCTTCCAAGAGTATGCCAAGTTTGATGGAAAGGTAGGTCACCCATACAATAGCCAACATTGGAGACAACCCCTTCCAAGAGTATGCCAAGTTTGATGGAAATGTAGGTAACTCATACAACAGCCAACATGGGAGAGAACCCCTTCTTAGAGATGCCAAGTTTGATGGAAATGTAGGTAACTCATACAACAGCCAACATGGGAGAGAACCCCTTCCAAGAGTATGCCAAGTTTGATGGAAAGGTAGGTGACTCATACAACAGGCAATATGGGATAGAACACCTCCAGGAGTAGGCCAAGTTTGAATGGAAAGGTAGGTAACTCATACATCAGTAAACATGGGAGAGACCCCCTTCCTTGAGTATGCCAAGTTTGATGGAAAGAACGGTAATTATACATCAGCAAACATGAGAGCACCCCTGCCTAGAGTATGCCAAGTTTGAGGAAGTAGGTAACTCATGCATCAGTAAACATGGAAGAGAACCCCTGCCTAGAGTATGCCAAGTTTGATGGAAAGGTAGGTAACTCATACATCATTAGAGAGAACCCCTGCCTAGAGTATGCCAAGTTTGATGGAAAGGTAAGTAACTCCTACATCTGTAAACATGGAAGAGAATCCCTGCCTAGAGTATGCCAAGTTTGATGGAAAGGTAGGTAACTCATACATATGCAAACATGGGAGGGAACCCCTGCCTGGATTATGCCAAGTTTGAAGGAAAGGTAGGTAACTCATAAATCGTTAGAGAGAATCCCTGCCTAGAGTATGCCTAGTTTGAGGGAAAAGTAGGTAACCCATACTTAGAACATTAGAATATTAGGGGTGCGTATCGGTCAAAATGATCGATACAATATATGTATCATTACAAAATGATCTATATTCAAAATCATCAATATTCGATATATCCTATGATATTTTCTGTAAGAGAAATGAATAAAAAATAAAGAGAAGTATACCGTTACTTATAAACGGTGTCTGTCATTTATTACTACTTTAAAACTATTTATTCTGCAGGAAAATAATCTTATTCTGGAAGATGATTTTCCTGCATTTTGGTTTCAAAGTTGTGTATTCCGCCATTTGCAAAGTTTTGTTTTCATCACGTGACAAGTGGGGGAGGGAAAACTGTTATGGATAAAACGTGGGCCGTACCGTGACTTGGCCTTATAAGCTATAACGGTAAAAATTAACCAAAGAACTGTTAGGCCAAACAAAATAATATGTGTGGTTCAGGTAACATTGGGAAAAAAAATAGGGTAGGTAGGTAGGGATTTTTTTTTATTTTATTTTTTTATTTTTTTCTCTCGACACTTTCCAAAAAATAGGTCAAACACAGTGTTTTAATACTTTTGAAATACTTTGCTTAATATGTTTGTTTGGTTATTGGCTCTTTATACAACCAGGACAATATTTTAAAAAAATGTAGCATGTCAGAGCAAAATAAATTCATTTGACTAAAATAAAAATGCACATATCTGTTTTTAAGTCCTTTTTGAAAGTGTAATATATTAAAAAGAAATTGACAAGAGGGTTGCAAAGATGCAAAGTCTGCACTCGGTATATACGTGAACGGTGTCCCATCCACTTCTGGAGAACATTGATATTTAAACTATTAAAATTTGTTATAATATTTCACCCTGAATAACATACATAGTTGAAAGAAAACGGCTTCACTTTTATTTAAATATGTTCATGATCGTGTCACATGTTTAAAAAATACCTGGAAGTAGCCATGCAAATGCATTTTTCAAATTAGAAAATATTGGGAAACTGATTAGTATTTTCTAAATAGTATCATCAAAATAGTCCATTGAGGAAAAAAAAGTAAGTTTATGAACCACCCCACATGCAAAAAAAATATTTTTTGTGTCCAACAATTGCGAAAATGAATAAACCTTTTTATCAATTTTTCTGAAAAAAGCAACCGAGCTGATAAATATTGTTTTTTCTTTGCAATGAAGTCATGCAGATCTTTATTTACAAATTAATGTGTCAAATGAATGTTTCTTTCCCTTTTTCTTTTAAATATGTGCTACTATTTTCACAAGTTGGTGTTAAACCCGTCAACCCGTCATCTTTGCTATGTAAACAAATGAGTACTCGCGTTAGATGGCCTACATGACTTATCGTGACAATGTCAAGGTCAAATTTGAACAATTCTGAAAAATAAGTAAATTAGCCTAAAAAAGCCAAAAGTTCTTTCGTGATGAATGATAACATGTGTATGAAATATTTAAAGTGTTATTTCACTAAAGAATTCATGAGAATTATTAGTGGGAACAAGTTTCTAGTCCGAAATAAGACTCGAAAAAGACGATCTTGTTTGTAGTACCACGCATGCGCATTACAGTCACATGACAAGAGTTGTCTTTTCTGATGTTAGCAGGTGTTGAAAAATGCGCAAATACACCACGAGTACGTCATTTTTTGTGAGATTAAATATCAAACAAATTGAAGATTAATTATTGAAGTACATTATTTGTATATAAACTAGAGCGTAATCATCCGATTTAATACTGAACTTCCGCACTTCGCTTCCATTTATTTTTATCTACCAATAAATAACAAAAGCCGTGAGGTCAATTACGTAATGTATGCAGTGTTTTCTTCCTATATTCAACATAAAAAGTTCCACTTTTTAGTGTCTTAGCACTTAAAAGATGCGTAATTTGACGTACCCAACTCCAGGTTGGGATATTCCTAAATTCTAAATATAGCTTACGCGGCGCCACCTATCGGGTTTTGCATTGTTACTCAAAGGGACTTCCATCTCCCATATTCTTATAGGTTGCAGAAAACTAAATACTTTCCCATAGACCTCCTGTTGCACATGTCAGCTAATATCTCATGAATTATACACCAGATTTTCTTTAAATTACCTTATTTCATAGATATTTCCATCACAAAGCCTTTGAAAGTGTGAAAAAGACAACTTTTCCAGCTCAACCACTCTGCACATGTCTGTGTTTACAAACACTATTGAATCCGCACTGAATATTGACATGCAATTTCAATGGGTGTAAAATTTTCAAAAACATTAAAAAATATTTTTTTATTTAATTTAATGATCCTAGCTGATGGGGATTATTTTACCTATAGTTTATCCTTCCTGAAAATGCATATTGAATATTTCAAAGTTATATCTGCTGACCTCTGTGAACTCTGTGAACTTTCACTTCTGTACTGAATCGTACACAACAAAAGGCGGGGCTTCAGCCAGGCTATATTTAGCTGTATGCAACCTATAGAGAGACATTCAGACCTGACAGAAGGTATTTTTTCTGGCTAAATGTTTTGATACATTTAATCTGAGAAAAATTAAACCATTCTTTTTTAGAAAAAAATCCTTTTCGACAAAATATGAGGGCTTAGATTAGCTTCGGCTAAGGCAAAATTCCTTCGGTTTTTACGCGTAAATCCAGAATCTTCAAAATGCCATATATCGACAACCGTTCCAATCTTTTGCTTCAAATAAAGTGATTTTAAACTGATTTCATCAACAACATGTGATGGTTAACCAGTTGAAGCTATCTTGAAAATAATATCTACTCAAAAATGATATTTGTGATTTTCAGGGGTCAAAATAGCAGATTTTACCATAAAAATGCCACTGTTTTTGTATATATTTAAAATCTGCCTTCAAATGAATTAATTAACATTATTCAGCAGTTTCTATATGTGAATCCATCAAGAAAATGCAACTTTTCAGTTCAAAATGACAAAAGATTATTCTGAGACTATCCTCCCCAACTCCATTTTTAGGGCCATGCCATGTTTTACAATATGCTCATTACACAAAATTCACTGTAAATGTACTATTTATTGTATTTGTTTTATTAGATATTGTTTGTAGCATCTTTACAGGTCATTTTCATGCAACCATGCAGCCAATAAGCACTGTTTAAAGTACAGATCCATGAAAATTCATTAAAATGAAGGGGGGTGGGGTAAATAAAAACTTTTAAAAAGCATAGAAAAGGTCATATTTTTTACCAACTAAATAATTTAATTTGTAAAATGTATTAAACCGCATGAAATATTTGCATATCGACACTAACCGTATAGAAGCGATGAACTCAAAGTCAGAGTTTACCTCAACATCTTTTTCAAAACAGACATAAGCGGCTTTTCGACATCTTTTCGGAAAGATGTAGATTGTCGCTTACTGACATTTTTGCCAAACAACGTATGCAAAGCCCTCAGAAATGAATAAAACTTACTAGATATACCTTTAACTGTGTCAAACATGTGCATTACAGGCCAATTGTGTATACCAGGTGTCAGGTATGGCTAATTTTGTGTCCACAACCTTTAATAAAATAATTTAAAATACCTATTTTGCATCATAAAACTTTGAAATATTTAAAAATCATGAAAAGAGTTATAAGAAAAGTCAAAATACACCATAATTTAACATTTCTCACACTTCCAAATCATTGTGTTAGAAAAAAAGTATGTCTACTTTCACTTTTACCATATGCAGAATCTAGCCTATAGGTTGCAGAAAACTAAATACTTTCCCATAGACCTCCTGTTGCACATGTCAGCTAATATCTCATGAATTATACACCAGATTTTCTTTAAATTACCTTATTTCATAGATATTTCCATCACAAAGCCTTTGAAAGTGTGAAAAAGACAACTTTTCCAGCTCAACCACTCTGCACATGTCTGTGTTTACAAACACTATTGAATCCGCACTGAATATTGACATGCAATTTCAATGGGTGTAAAATTTTCAAAAACATTAAAAAATATTTTTTTATTTAATTTAATGATCCTAGCTGATGGGGATTATTTTACCTATAGTTTATCCTTCCTGAAAATGCATATTGAATATTTCAAAGTTATATCTGCTGACCTCTGTGAACTCTGTGAACTTTCACTTCTGTACTGAATCGTACACAACAAAAGGCGGGGCTTCAGCCAGGCTATATTTAGCTGTATGCAACCTATATGCGAAACACTGAAATGAACTGGTTTTTAAGCCAGAATCGTGGTGATTTTCTTGAAATATATCGATCAATGTAGCTTGGTTTACGACTGCCTTCATCATTTCGTTTTTCCGGGCCGTGAATACATCTTCCGAAAGTAAACGCGAACACGGTCGCCGCCATGTTGTATTATGCGTTGTTTCGTACTCCGGCGTTTCGTACTCTTTACCGAACGTACCCACGAAAATTCGTTCTCAATCCGAAAAAAATAAATAGGGTCGGCGATTCGGCGGTAAATAAATAGGGTCGGTCGGGTTACCTGAACCACACATATTATTTTGTTTGGCCTTAGATACTTTTAATTTTTAAAATAAAACCACCATTTATCCAAATTCATTGGAAGTAATTGATACAATTGAAATTTTTGGAGCACCAATAATCACAATGAATGTTAAAAGTAATGGTAATAAGAATGTCAGAAAAAAATCAAATCAACACTACTGGAGTTAGTTTTCTTACATTAAAAGGTTTAGTTGGAAATAAAGTTAATTGATACTAACACATCAAAACACAATAATTACGATATCTGTTCCAAAATAGGGAAATAAGTCATTACGTACAATGTACGGTACGGCCCACATTTTAGACGTCATCGTAATCGCTCTCCTAGTGAGGAGGTAGAATTAGTCTCCATAATATTTCAACGCTGCAGAAAAGCTGTTAACAATTTTCTTTTTTCATTTTTTGATCAATATTTTGACCGATACAGGTATGTTCGATACGATGTATCAATCGAACCCTAAATACCGGTATTAGATCTGTATCGTGAATCGGTACGCATCCCCTATAGAACATCGTAGGCAATAAGTGTGCCAAATGTGAACACCATCCTTCAAGTGATGTTAGAGGAGTTTAGGTTATGAGTTAACGGTAAACATACATGCTGACCCATATGGCCTCCCCAGGGTCCATACATAAAATAGCAAAAACTGTTTCGTATTACACGCGTATATCATTACAAATAGCATGCAAGAAATTTCATGGAAAAAGATTGAAAACTGTGTCTTTTTACTCATATTGGTGAATTTGACTTTGACCTCTGGCCCCAGGGGTCGGACAATTGATCCGAAACGTTCTCTGGCCCCAGGGGTCGGACAATTGATCCGAAACGTTGTTTGTCGTCTGCGCCAAATAAGAACTCCCTCCTTCAACTAAGGAAGAAGGATTTCAGGTTACGAGTAAAACTGTTCAACAGGCGGACGGACGGATGTATACATATTCATTTGATTTTAAATAACTATGGTATTGGTTTAAACATATTTTATTGCATTTTTTTTACAAAGTATGCAAATGGGTCGGGCCACAAGTTCTTACAACATTAGTTACGGCCATTCCCTATTGTATTAAGCCTAACAACTCTGAAATTCTTTTTTCACATGTCATGTGTACCATTACAGGCCAGTGTTGGTGTACCCACCAAGAAGATAGACATATTCCTGACAATGGCCCTCCCAGTTGATCGGCCCTATCCCATGACGGTGGTGGTGGTGGCCTCCGCCAAGATTCAGGACCTGGTGGGACTGATCTGCTGGCAATATACCATAGAGATGAGGGAACCACTGCTACAGTAAGTGATAGAGTATAGGACTGTGTTTGCGGGGCTGGCCTGGCCCAGTGAATAGCACATTCATCTATCTCCAGAGGACCTAGGTTCAGGCCTCACCGGTGTCACTAAGTTTCGTTAGTGTGTTCTTGGCACTTTCCCTTAGCTTCGTCACCGGTGTCACTAAGGTTCAGTGATTCCTTCCCTCTCTCTCTGGAGCAGCTCGAAATAAGCTATAATGTTTCAGTTAGCCATTAAACATTCAGTAGTTATTGTGTATTGTGGGGATGGGTGGTGGTAGTGCAGGGGAAAACTTACATCATATCCTTGTTTTATGCTTTTTTAACTATTCAACAACTTATTAGACAAATATAAATATTTATAAACTAGAGCTCATAGGACTGGATTTGAGCGTGACCTTGAAAAGTGAGCTGGTCAGATCATTTACTTACAAAATGCTGATGTTGTGTTAATCCCACTTAAGGCAGTATTTTGATTAGTAAAGTGTTAGCTACATTATTTGTTTGATAGTGAATATTATATATATATATTTTATACTTACAGGGAGAACACAGACATGTACTGTTTACACATTGCCGAGGATGATGGTGAGGTCGACACAGACTTTCCCAGTCTCGACAGTAAGGAACCTGTCTCCAAGTTTGGCTTCACCAAACTAGCCCTCGTAGAGAAAGATATACCCACGCACACCAGTAAATCTGTAGTCATAGTCACCATGTAAGTGTTTAAATTTAAATTTTGGAAGACAGTTTTGTCAAGGTTGCTTGCGAAAAGCTTAACTTAAGTCTTAGTCATACTGAGTTGCGATCGCTTGCGATTTCCCCCAGTCGCAGACCGGGATAAACGCGAGAAGGTCGGGGTCAATCGCACACGTTGCAGTCACACTCCGAGCACTGAAAAGACTGATCGCATAACAAATGGCTGTAGCAATCGTGGGTGTGATCCCAACGATTTTAGACATATCGTACGATTGCTTTCGAATTGTTGTACGACTACCTGCAATCACTTGCAGAATTTTGTAGTCGGCAGCACGACTACTTGTGACTGGTAGTGCGAGTGATCGGAAATAGCTGCGAGTATTCCCAGCCTGTTGCAATCTGTTGTGTGATCGGTCGTTTTATTTGGAGGTGTGGCCTGGTGTGAACATTTAATTTGGGAGTCTCAGGAATTACAGAAAATAGTATTTGCTATTCAAATACATAAAACAACTTGTCATTTGTGTCTTAGCCCTAGTATTATAATACTCAACCATATCAGGATACAACCGAAGAACGGAACAGAAATATTTCCTGCGTTCAACTGTTTAGTTGTCTCAATTGCACGTTTTTACGTCGAATGCCATCGTAGAAGTGAATACATATTGGAGATAAATATTTTTAAAGTGACGATATATGATAGCTAAAATCCGCATAAATATGGGAATACATACGGGAGAGAAATAAAGTGATTAGGAAGATAAATGATAATTTAATTCTACAAAAATAAACTTTGAATGCATACAGTTATTTACAGGTACGTAGTTTCCGAACCAATGTTCGTTGGAAGTACCAGTATAAAACAAAAACCACCAAGTTTCTTTCCCATAAAGAGTCGGTTGATCGTAGCTGGGGTCGAACCCACAAAGCCATTCTCCATCAGACTGGGTTCCGACTTATAAACATACCAATACTTCATAAAGATTTATAAATTTCAATGCACGAGTTTAAGTGCACAAATGACCAATAAGTCCAAATTTAGTCCGGGTCCGACCCTAGATTCTAAGACCAGACACCTTGCCCTCGTTCGGGTCCCGGCTAACCATGACCGTGTGGTTAAGGTTCGAACCTCAGGCCACTTTCAATAAAAAGGTTTGTTTTTCAGCTTTTCTAAGAACGTCTGCAACCCGTGCTAACATATAACCTTGACCTATAAATCGGAACCCAGTCTGGATCTCACCCCAGGGGTCTAACCTATGAGTACATATACAACAACCCCTTTAGCAGCACTCCCTCGGTTGCTAGGGGCAGATAATCAAATAGTCCTATACTTTAAAATAGGATAATTAGTTAGTGCGGTCACTTTTCAATCGTTCTAAGAGCTTATGTTACCCGTGCTGACATATAACCTTGACCTGTAAGTCCGATCCCAGTTCGGATCTCATCCCTGAGGTAAAAGCTACGAGTACATATAAAACAACCCCACTTAGCAACACCCCCTCCCCTCGGTTGCTGGGGCCCCGGCAGATAATCAAAGTTAGGATACTTCGTTATTTTCAATTATTTTAACACCTACTGCAACCCGTGCAAACCATTCTAACGTCCGTTATGGGCACTCTGGTGTATATATAATATACATGTATATGGAGGGAACTCCCTGGCGGTCCTGTCCAGTTGAATTTCGAACCTGTAGGTTGTGGGGTACGATACCACAGAGAAAATGCGGGAGAGGCTGTTTAGTTCGGCGATTTTTACAATCCCGAAGTTCGGGAAATTGTTCATAAAATGCGAGGTTGAAGCAGATATATGAGTGCTGCTAAAACCGGGGTCTCAAAGCCAGGGTGTCGGAAAAACAGACACAGTAAACCCGAGTCTGCAATCTTGCGGTGTTTTTTTGTTCTCTGCTTTCAGCTGATCTTCAGATACACACATATCACTCCACCTCCTGGGTGACCTGCCTGTGGCTCTTCGGTTCCTAATAATATTTATTAAATATATAAAATCAAGTCGAAAATATTTTTTCTCCCTTATGTATACAGAGAGTAAACGTTTCATACATGTATTATGTTAATTGCAACTTGACATTCAACGACAGACTGTTTTAATATTTCATGAAATGCTATTTTCTAAGGTTATAGTTGATTTGTATTTTTAATTAAGTTAGTACACCGACTGTTTTAATAAATAAATAATAATTACAATATAAATTCTGCAGCTGGCCTGCCGATCGCAAAGAGGTCGTGATATTTCACTACTTCTCGTACCACATGTCGTGAACGTGCACAAGCTATTGCACGAACAATCGCACGGAGTTGCAACAGGTCGTGCAATCGGTAGCAGCTGGTCGTGCGAGGGGGCGGAGATCAAAAAGTCTTGCGATCATCTGCGATCGTACACGACAGCATGCAACAGGTCGTGCAACAAGTAGCACGACTGCTTGCGACCTCTTGCAATCACTTCGGTCGCAACAAGGTTTTTGTGCATGTTCAAAAACCTTGCTGCGACAGATTTTGGTTGTACGAGCATCTTCGATCGCCTGCGACTGCATATGGCTTACTGCACGATTTTCTGCAATATCTTGCGATTTTCTTCATTTTCTTGATCGCAAGAAGTCGTAAGGCCAATGTGACTGGCACTTTAGGTATTATTTTCACATCTGCGTATGCGTGCATCTGTCCATGCATGACAATGGACCAAACTGCATCAGTTCCAGGATTATATTGCATTGATGGTTATGTTTGACAACCAGCAGCATGATATTGCACTGATGGTTATGTTCGACAACCAGCAACATTATATTGCATTGATGGTTATGTTTGACAACCAGCAACATTATATTGCACTGATGGGTATGTTTGACAACCAGGAACATTATATTGCACTGATGGTTATGTTTGACAACCAGAAACATTATATTGCACTGATGGTTATGTTTGACAACCAGCAACATTATATTGCATTGATGGTTATGTTTGACAACCAGCAACATTATATTGCATTGATGGTTATGTTTGACAACCAGCAACATTATATTGCACTGATGGTTATGTTTGACAACCAGCAACATTATATTGCACTGATGGTTATGTTTGACAACCAGCAGCATTATATTGCACTGATGGTTATGTTTGACAACCAGCAACATTATATTGCACTGATGGTTATGTTTGACAACCAGCAACATTATATTGCATTGATGGTTATGTTTAACAACCAGCAACATTATATTGCATTGATGGTTATGTTTGACATCCAGCAGGGGGCGTCCGTGGCCGAGTGGTTAGAGTCTCTGACTTGCAATCACTTGCCCCTCACCGCTGTAGGTTCGATTCCTCAGGGGCCTAGGAATCTTTATGTGAGGAAGCTATCCAGCTGGCTTGCGGAACGTCGGTGGTTCTACCCAGGTGCCCGCCCGTGCACGAAAATTGCCCGGAGGGGCACCTGGGGTCTTCCTCCACCAGTGGAAGCTGGAAAGTCGCCATATGACCTTAGCTGTTGGTGCGACTATAAAATCCAATTCAATTCAATTCAATTGACATCCAGCAACATTATATTGCACTGATGGTTATGTTTGACAACCAGCAACATTATATTGCATTGATGGTTATGTTTGACAACCAGCAACATTATATTGCACTGATGGTTATGTTTGACAAACAGCAGCATTATATTACAACCAGCAGCATTATATTGCACTGATGGTTATGTTTGACAACCAGCAACATTATATTGCATTGATGGTTATGTTTGACAACCAGCAACATTATATTGCACTGATGGTTATGTTTGACAACCAGCAGCATTATATTGCACTGATGGTTATGTTTGACAACCAGCAACATTATATTGCACTGATGGTTATGTTTGACAACCAGCAACATTATATTGCATTGATGGTTATGTTTGACAACCAGCAACATTATATTGCACTGATGGTTATGTTTGACAACCAGCAGCATTTTTTTGCACTGATGGTTATGTTTGACAACCAGCAACATTATATTGCACTGATAGTTATGTTTGACAACCAGCAACATTATATTGCATTGATTGTTATGTTTGACAACCACCAACATTATATTGCACTGATGGTTATGTTTGACAACCAGCAACATTGTATTGCACTGATGGTTATGTTTGACAACCAGCAACATTATATTGCACTGATGGTTATGTTTGACAACCAGCAGCATTGTATTGCACTGATGGTTATGTTTGACAACCAGCAACATTGCACTGATGGTTATGTTTGACAACCAGCCCATTATATTGCATTGATGGTTATGTTTGACAACCAGCAACATTATATTGCATTGATGGTTATGTTTGACAACCAGCAACATATTGCATTGATGGTTATGTTTGACAACCAGCAACATTATATTGCATTGATGGTTAATTTTGACAACAAGCAGCATTATATTGCATTGATGGTTATGTTTGACAACCAGCAGCATTATATTGCATTGATTGTTATGTTTGACAACCAGCAACACTATATTGCATTGATGGTTATGTTTGACAACCAGCAACATTATATTGCATTGATGGTTATGTTTGACAACCAGCAACATTATATTGCATTGATGATTATGTTTGACAACCAGCAGCATTATATTGCACTGATGGTTATGTTTGACAACCAGCAACATATTGCATTGATGGTTATGTTTGACAACCAGCAACATATTGCATTGATGGTTATGTTTGACAACCAGCAACATTATATTGCATTGATGGTTATGTTTGACAACCAGCAGCATTATATTGCACTGATGGTTATGTTTGACAACCAGCAACATTATATTGCATTGATGGTTAATTTTGACAACCAGCAGCATTATATTGCATTGATGGTTATGTTTGACAACCAGCAGCATTATATTGCATTGATTGTTATGTTTGACAACCAGCAACATTATATTGCATTGATGGTTATGTTTGACAACCAGCAGCATTATATTGCACTGATGGTTATGTTTGAGAACCAGCAACATTATATTGCACTGATGGTTATGTTTGACAACCAGCAGCATTATATTGCACTGATGGTTATGTTTGACAACCAGCAACATTATATTGCACTGATGGTTATGTTTGACAACCAGCAACATTATATTGCATTGATGGTTATGTTTGACAACCAGCAACATTATATTGCACTGATGGTTATGTTTGACAACCAGCAGCATTATTTTGCACTGATGGTTATGTTTGACAACCAGCAACATTATATTGCACTGATAGTTATGTTTGACAACCAGAACATTATATTGCATTGATTGTTATGTTTGACAACCACCAACATTATATTGCACTGATGGTTATGTTTGACAACCAGCAACATTGTATTGCACTGATGGTTATGTTTGACAACCAGCAACATTATATTGCACTGATGGTTATGTTTGACAACCAGCAGCATTGTATTGCACTGATGGTTATGTTTGACAACCAGCAACATTATATTGCACTGATGGTTATGTTTGACAACCAGCAACATTATATTGCACTGATGGTTATGTTTGACAACCAGCAACATTATATTGCACTGATTGTTATGTTTGACAACCAGCAACATTATATTGCATTGATGGTTATGTTTGACAACCAGCAACATTATATTGCATTGATGGTTATGTTTGACAACCAGCAACATATTGCATTGATGGTTATGTTTGACAACCAGCAACATTATATTGCATTGATGGTTAATTTTGACAACCAGCAGCATTATATTGCATTGATGATTATGTTTGACAACCAGCAGCATTATATTGCATTGATTGTTATGTTTGACAACCAGCAACACTATATTGCATTGATGGTTATTTTTGACAACCAGCAACATTATATTGCATTGATGGTTATGTTTGACAACCAGCAGCATTATATTGCACTGATGGTTATGTTTGACAACCAGCATTATATTGCACGGATGGTTATGTTTGACAACCAGCAACATATTGCATTGATGGTTATGTTTGACAACCAGCAACATTATATTGCATTGATGGTTATGTTTGAAAACCAGCAGCATTATACTGCATTGATGGTTATGTTTGACAACCAGCAACATTATATTGCACCGATGGTTATGTTTGACAACCAGCAGCATTATATTGCATTGATGGTTATGTTTGACAACCAGCAGCATTATATTGCACCGATGGTTATGTTTGACAACCAGCAACATTTTATTGCACTGATGGTTATGTTTGACAACCAGCAACATTATATTGCATTGATGGTTATGTTTGACAACCAGCAATTATATTGCATTGATGGTTATGTTTGACAACCAACAGCATTATATTGCATTGATGGTTATGTATGACAACCAGCAGCATTATATTGCATTGATGGTTATGTTTGACAACTAGCAACATTATATTGCATTGATGGTTATGTTTGACAACCAGCAACATTATATTGCACTGATGGTTATGTTTGACAACCAGCAACATTATATTGCACTGATGGTTATGTTTGACAACCAGCAACATTATATTGCATTGATGGTTATGTTTGACAACCAGCAACATTATATTGCATTGATGGTTATGTTTGACAACCAGCAGCATTATATTGCACTGATGGTTATGTTTGACAACCAGCAGCATTATATTGCATTCATGGTTATGTTTGACAACCAGCAACATTATATTGCATTGATGGTTATGTTTGACAACCAGCAACATTATATTGCATTGATGGTTATGTTTGACAACCAGCAACATTATATTGCATTGATGGTTATGTTTGACAACCAGCAGCATTATATTGCACTGATGGTTATGTTTGACAACCAGCAGCATTATATTGCATTCATGGTTATGTTTGACAACCAGCAACATTATATTGCATTGATGGTTATGTTTGACAACCAGCAACATTATATTGCATTGATGGTTATGTTTGACAACCAGCAACATTATATTGCATTGATGGTTATGTTTGACAACCAGCAACAAATTGCATTGATGGTTATGTTTGACAACCAGCAATTATATTGCATTGATGGTTATGTTTGACAACCAACAGCATTATATTGCATTGATGGTTATGTTTGACAACCAACAGCATTATATTGCATTGATGGTTATGTATGATAACCAGCAGCATTATATTGCATTGATGGTTATGTTTGACAACCAGCAACATTATATTGCATTGATGGTTATGTTTGACAACCAGCAACATTATATTGCATTGATGGTTATGTTTGACAACCAGCAACAAATTGCATTGATGGTTATGTTTGACAACCAACAGCATTATATTGCATTGATGGTTATGTTTGACAACCAACAGCATTATATTGCATTGATGGTTATGTTTGACAACCAGCAACAAATTGCATTGATGGTTATGTTTGACAACCAGCAACATTATATTGCTAAGATGGTTATGTTTGACAACCAGCAACATTATATTGCTAAGATGGTTATGTTTGACAACCAGCAACATATTGCATTGGTGGTTATGTTTGACAACCAGCAGCATTATATTGCACTGATGGTTATGTTTGACAACCAGCAACATTATATTGCACTGATGGTTATGTTTGACAACCAGCAACATTATATTGCTAAGATGGTTATGTTTGACAACCAGCAACATATTGCATTGATGGTTATTTTTGACAACCAGCAGCATTATATTGCACTGATCGGATGGTTATGTTTGTCAACCAGCAACATTATATTGCACTAATGGTTATGTTTGACAACCAGCAGCATTAAATTGCATTGATGGTTATGTTTGACAACCAGCAACATATTGCATTAATGGTTATGTTTGACAACCAGCAACATGATATTGCACTGATGGTTATGTTTGACAACCAGCAACGTATTGCATTGATGGTTATGTTTGACAACCAGCAACATTATATTGCACTGATGGTTATGTTTGACAACCAGCAACATATTGCATTGATGGTTGTGTTTGACAACCAGCAACATATTGCACTGATGGTTATGTTTGACAACCAGCAACATTATATTGCACTGATGGTTATGTTTGACAACCAGCAACGTATTGCATTGATGGTTATGTTTGACAACCAGCAACATTATATTGCACTGATGGTTATGTTTGACAACCAGCAACATATTGCACTGATGGTTATGTTTGACAACCAGCAACATTATATTGCACTGATGGTTATGTTTGACAACCAGCAACGTATTGCATTGATGGTTATGTTTGACAACCAGCAACATTATATTGCACTGATGGTTATGTTTGACAACCAGCAACATATTGCATTGATGGTTGTGTTTGACAACCAGCAACATATTGCACTGATGGTTATGTTTGACAACCAGCAACATTATATTGCACTGATGGTTATGTTTGACAACCAGCAACATATTGCATTGATGGTTGTGTTTGACAACCAGCAACATATTGCACTGATGGTTATATTTGACAACCAGCAACATTATATTGCATTAATGGTTATGTTTGACAACCAGCAACATGATATTGCACTGATGGTTATGTTTGACAACCAGCAACGTATTGCATTGATGGTTATGTTTGACAACCAGCAACATTATATTGCACTGATGGTTATGTTTGACAACCAGCAACATATTGCACTGATGGTTATGTTTGACAACCAGCAACATATTGCATTGATGGTTGTGTTTGACAACCAGCAACATATTGCACTGATGGTTATGTTTGACAACCAGCAACATTATATTTCACTGATGGTTATGTTTGACAACCAGCAACATTATATTGCATTGAGGGTTATATTTGACAACAAGCAACATATTGCATTGATGGTTATATTTGACAACCAGCAACATTATATTGCACTGATGGTTTTGTTTGACAACCAGCAACATATTGCATTGGTGGTTATGTTTGACAACCAGCAGAATTATATTGCACTGATGGTTATGTTTGACAACCAGCAACATTATATTGCACCGATGGTTATGTTTGACAACCAGCAACATTATATTGCACTGATGGTTATGTTTGACAACCAGCAACATTATATTGCATTGATGGTTATGTTTGACAACCAGCAACATGATATTGCACTGATGGTTATGTTTGACAACCAGCAACATTATATTGCACTGATGGTTATGTTTGACAACCAGCAACATTATATTGCACTGATGGTTATGTTTGACAACCAGCAACATTATATTGCACTGATGGTTATGTTTGACAACCAGCAACATTATATTGCATTGATGGTTATATTTGACAACCAGCAACATTATATTGCACTGATGGTTATGTTTGACAGCAAGCAACATTATATTGCATTGATGGTTATGTTTGACAACACACAACTGTATTGATATTTATATTTGACAGCAACATTCCACACAGAGGCTTCAACAAGTTCCAGATAGACAGTATGAACATTTCAATGAAGGATATACTGCAGAAAGTGCTGAAGAGGAGGAAAATAAAGATCAGACCAGGTACATCACAGCTTTATTATTAGACCAGGTACATCACATCTTTATTATCAGACCAGGTACATCACATCTTTATTATCAGACCAGGTACATCACATCTTTATTATCAGGTACATCACATCTTTATTATCAGACCAGGTACATCACATCTTTATTATCAGGTACATCACATCTTTATTATCCTGGACAAACAAAGTTTTCTTGTAGTGATATCCGTCAGTCATACTTCTTGTTTCCAGATCAGAAGTACAAAACTGTGCAAGGTATTTTCATAAAACTTGCTTCAATATCCATCTAGTGGTCTGGTGGTGCTTTTTAATATATGGAAATTTCTATGTTATATACTTTCCAGTGAAATAGTGGATTTCATGATTAAAATAAAACCTAATATTTTCATTGTTTATATTTCACATGTGAAATACCAAAAATGACATAATGCCGCTGTTGACATTATTGATATCAATGTTTTGGCGCATTTTGTTTTTCTGCATCTATTTCAAGGTTGTGAGTATATAAAAAATAGAATATTTGTTGGTTTGTCGTGAATATAGGATTTATTTTCATCTCGAAGTGAGGAAACTTGCATATTTTCTCACTTCTCGATGAAAAAATCGACACGGCAGCTCGAAAACCGTCCAAGGTATTTAAATAAAACTTAGTCCAAATATCAACCTACTGTTTCTTATATCCATTGAAACAAGATAATAAATTTGTGAAAATATTTGTTTCCAGAGCATAACTCGATAACAAAATATTTTTTTTATGAAACTTGGTACAGATGTTTACACAGTGACCTTATGGTGACCTTTGCTCTACAAATCATTCTTATATAAATATAATTTGTGTTTCCATGGAAACTCTGTTTTTGTGTTTTTTTATTCTGTATAGGCTCGCTTTCCATCTATTAAAAAATAAGACAGTAGCCTAGGATATCCATGAGCCATAAACCTTAATACATATGATCAGAGCAAAAAACGATTATTCTATTTCCCAAAAGAACTGTGATGCAAGCACGTTTTTTTTCCTTCCTGCATTAGCCAATGTACAACTCAACATCGCATAAGCACTGCCTGTCTTGGTCAGTCGAGCTAAAAATTAAAACAGAACAGATTAGGGCATGTAAAATCCTCTAGTTTTCTGCAATCAAAATTTTAGATGCCATTGTTCTAAATTATTTCTTTCATGAACTTTCAGGTCAGTCATACAACCTGGAGAAGCAAGGGGAGCCCGGAGTGGCCGTAGATCTTGACGCCACTTTAGCCAGTATGGACAACTTGGAGTTTTGTCTAGTCAGAGAAAATAGTAGGTTATCTCACTTCAGCTGACTTTATCTCCCTTGATTATCAAAAATTTAGCCTTTATACTGGCAATTATGGATATTGTCAGACCCAAAACAATACCTAATTTGGACTCCCAAACAAGAAATGATACCAGTAAGTAAAAATTCACACTGAAGTTCATTTGACCTTTGACCTCCAAGTGTGACCCTGCTTTTGAGGTAAGGACCTGGGCACTGTTTTATTAAACATCTTACGATGAGTCTTAAATTTTAAAACCGTTCACTTGTTTCACATAAGCATTCAGTGTAGTTATGTGCGCACGTAGTGCTGAAATATCACATGTATAAGAAAATGAAATCACGTTTATTTGAAGGTGTAATTTATAGTGAAGCATTTAAGAAATTGATTTACGATCAAAGCGGTCGTAAGTTGTTTAGTGAAATTGGGCCCAGATTTGTACAGTTGACACTTTCTTATTGTGATTAACATTTGTTTGAAGTTTCATGAAATTGCCTTTAGTACTTTCAAAGTTATGGCTGAGACATGATTGTTTCGGACGGACAAGAGAACGGACCGATGGTGCAACTAATGTATGCCTCTCTTCGAGGGCATAAAAACAACACTAGCCTATTCAGGACCAGTATATATGAAATTATTGTTTGGGGCGCTTGTTTCAGCCAAATGTTTTTTGGACTTTTAAGATAAAATTAATCTACTACCTAAATAAGTTCTATAATCAGTGAAACAGACATTTTAGTGGTAAATAAAAATACCTTAATTTTCAAAATCGGTAGAGAAATAAAAATTTCAATATGCGAAAGTTGTTTTTGATGGGTCACAATGTAAAATTTTACTCCATGAAATTTTGAAAAATATTTTTGTTTAGAATTTTTATTCAAAGATGAATTTAAATTGTTGGATATTAGTAAATTAAGACACCCTGAAAGTTTTATAGCTTAATATGAAGTATTACTGAAGTTATTTTACATTTCTTAATTTTCTGCTGTCCCACCAACAAGGAATTTACATAGCAAAAGCCCCATCATAAAATCATTTTGGCTGTAAAATATTTATTTCTAAACCGATTTTCGAAAATAAAGTAGTTTTATTTACCACTAAAAATGCCAGTTCTAATGATATATAACTGATGTACGTATTATTTAAATTGCTCGAGTTACTGCAGAAAAACCTTTGGCTGAAACATGCGCCCCAAACAATAGTGTTGCTTGCTAAAAAAATAACACTATCAATGTAATTTTATGGTTGTTACATAACTTTGTTACCTGTGGAAGGAATTCTATATATATAGTTTAGATGTACAAGATGATGTGGCACAAAAATCTCCCAGCTGCTTATCATTAAGGTCAAACTTTAGGGTCAACGGTTAATAGTGGTTATTTTCATGATGACTGCCTTTTGATATTGTGGAGGGATATGTTACAGAAAGGTTAATGTCAGCAAGATATGTCCAAAATAGTTCCCTATCATAAAGGTCAATAGCATTGTCATCTGTCCCTGAAGGTCAAGGTAAACTCCATGTTTGTTGAGCAATCATCTAGTATCAAGTTTCTTGTTTATATTACTATTAAAAGGACATACAAAAAAAAAAAAGATTTAGAAAATGTATGATCAGCTTGACAGTGTTGTATTTTGACCCTCAGGTTCACGTGGTGACTCGGTTAATCTAGACGACAGCAGTACATCGTCCATCGCCGAGTCCTTAACTAGTCACCAGTACAAGTCCTACATCGTCAATATGATCCATAAACTACGCACCAACACGGAGGTCCAGCTAGGTATGTATGTTAACTAGTCACCAGTACAAGTCCTACATCGTCAATATGATCCATAAACTACGCACCAACACGGAGGTCCAGCTAGGTATGTATGTTAACTAGTCACCAGTACAAGTCCTACATCGTCAATATGATCCATAAACTACGCACCAACACGGAGGTCCAGCTAGGTATGTATGTTAACTAGTCACCAGTACAAGTCCTACATCGTCAATATGATCCATAAACTACGCACCAACACGGAGGTCCAGCTAGGTATGTAAATTACCGATATTTGTAAATACGATTCCTGTAGAAATTAGTCATAGGAAGATTATACAACATGCAGTGGTGAAGTGTTTTTAGATTTTTAACTTCTGTAACACGTGTAGATCTAGCTAGTCTCAACATCCTAAAAATCCCAGTGATTTTTGGTAATTACATCGTTCATTCAAAGACACTTCTGTACAAATACAGACCGCGGAGGTGGGGTAGTGGTAGAGCCTACCATTTGCTAGAATTGGTTGGCCTGGTGTCATGTGTCTTCGGCATGGTATTCCAGTGCGGCAGTACTAGAGTATTGAGCTAACTACTGCAAGTAGACACCGTCGTTATTTGACTGAAAGATTGTTGAAAGCTACGTTTAACCCTATACATACTGTACAGACACACCCTATACATACTGTACAGACACACCCTATACATACTGTACAGACACACCCTATACATACTGTACAGACACACCCTATACATACTGTACACACACCCTATTCATACTGTACAGACACACCCTATACATACTGTACAGACACACCCTATACACACTGTACAGACACTGTACAGACACACCCTATACACCCTGTACAGACACACCCTATACACACTACACACACTCTATACACACTGTACAGACACACCCTATACACACTGTACAGACACACCCTATACACACTGTACAGACACACCCTATACATACTGTACACACACCCTATACATACTGTACAGACACACCCTATACATACTGAACAGACACACCCTATACATACTGTACAGACACACCCTATACATACTGTACAGACACACTCTATACATACTGTACAGACACACCCTATACACACTGTACAGACACATTCAGACTCAAAGCGACTTTATATAGTTACAGTGTGTATTTTCAAGTTCACCCTTCTGTATGTACATTTTACTGTTTACCTGTACAAAATGTACATTTTACGGTTTACCTGTACAAAATGTACATGTTACTGTTTACCATGTACATTTTACGGTTTACCAGACTGGTACAAAATGAACATTTTAGGTACCTGTACAAAATGTACATTTGACTGTTTACCTGTACAAAATGACATTTTACTGTTTACCTGTTCAAAATATACATTTGACTGTTTACCTGTACAAAATATACATTTGACTGTTTACCTGTACAAAATGTACATTTTACGGTTTACCTGTACAAAATGTACATTTTACGGTTTACAAAATGTACCTGTACAAAATGTACATTTTACTGTTTACCTGTACAAAATGTACATTCTACTGTTTACCTGTACAAAAAGTATATTTTACTGATTAATTGTCATATTTTGTTTTGATTTCCTATTTTAAACACGACATATTTTGTCAACGATTGATAATGTGTCAATATTGACGTTGTTTTTATGTAAAGTATGTACATTCCCCAAATTTAATTGAGGCATCTGTCTCAATGTGCCTCTGCATAGCAACGGGCTTGACTGCAGGTGTAAGTTATGCTGATATATGTACATTCCAGGCGTAAGCGGAGAGAAGGTTGAGATAGACCCCGTCGCCAGCAAGAGTAGTACGAGGCTGTTCCGGCAGCGTGCCATCACATGGGACGCTGATAGCATCGCCTCATGTGACATTATAGAGAAGAAAGATGGAGGTGAAGAATTTGTTATAAATATTCGTTTTAATTTTAATCGCGAAGAAGCTCTCTGTATTCAAAGGTGTAATATCACTTTGTTTGGTATTAATTCAAGAAGCATTTTTTCAATACACCATTTTGCAAAAGATGGAATTTTGTGGTAAATTGGCAAGCTCAAAATCAGTTGAAGAGCCATTTAAGATAATGCATTCATATTTAATAAATAAAATAAGAACATTTAAGATCCTCCATTAAACATCACAAAATACCTACACCACCTAATTTTGGCTATAGATAACACCTTCATATTCACAATTGTATATCGACGCTTCAGTACGTTCAAAATTGACATTCCGTTAGCCGAAAGGCAATGGCACAGAAAATAGTGCACTGTTGCTAAGCAGTTGATATGTAAACAATATGTCCGTTAGCAACACATGTTGATGTATGATTTGCATTTCATGTTTGTTATTTACAACACCGATGAATGTTTTATCACTGCTTTCATGTAAATATACTATAGATGGAGCAGTCAGCTAAATGACTTTTTTTTTTGTGGGAATCTGATGCGAGTCGCGCTAGTATGACATACCCAATATGGTGACCTTCGATGTACATTCGAGTAATGCTACGAAGCAGTGTACAAGGTGTTGCAAATGTCATATTCAGTCAAAACTCCCCACTTGTCATTTACTTCTAGCCAAGGTCAACAAGTGAACAAAATAGTCAATCTCGTTCCCCCTTTCTCACTATTTGGGGTTAGCTCTAAATTACCTAAAAAAAATGGATGAGAATCAAAAGATAAAAATAAATTGATTCTTTTTGCAGGTAAATCTGTGTTCCGGTTGACGTACTTCAGTAGTCATGACTACAAGCATCACGATTTCGAGGCCGACACGGACGTAAGCAAAGAAATTGTTCACAAAATTAACAACATTCTGGAGCTGCGACTTAGCCCAATCAGGAAAGCATACATTGCACATCGCGACAAAAAGTTGCAACGGAAAAGAGATTCTTTAAAGCTGTCTTGATACGCTGTTATAGTTTTGTAATTTATACAACATTTGTTGTGGGACTCTGTGTCAAAAGTGACGAGATATAGATTGTTTTTATCTGCATAAGGAACCTTCCATCATGTGACTATTGTGTTTACTTCTTTGACTATAATTGCGCTTGTGAACTCCAATCGTGGCGCCACATGTTACTTCGGGCGAGACATGGTTGAGTGAGGACATAACCAGGCAGTCACGAGTGTCGGAGTCTGTCCTCCGGGAATGTTAACGATTCACAGGAATATATTCTATAGTAAGAGTAGGACAATTCGAAATAACCAAAGTAGTGTGTTGATGGGCCATTAAACTATTCAGTTAAATTTATCCCTTATTGAACAGATTAAAACTATCATTATTAAAGGGACACACGGCAATCTTGGAGTTTTTGTTAGGCATTAAAATTAGCGTCTCGTTTATTAATCCAGTATCAATTTGACTTTCAACCTGGTTGCATTATATTAAATTTTGAATTTCATTTTTTCATCATATTCTACCACAAGTTTCAACATAATATTGGTGCAAAATAATCTACTGTAAGTAATATGCAAAAACAGCTTGCATTATACTATTCTTATAATTAATATTAATGATTGAACAAATGTAATGTGCAGAAAACTAAGGAGACCCAGGAGTTTTTAAAAAATGAAGGTTGCTGTGTGTCCCTTTAATTATTATTAATTTTACGAATGGTTCAAAGCAAATTGTGCCAATAATATATTTATACCTATTATTAAAAAAAAAAGTGAAATGAATCAAAAAAAAATCCTTTCATCTAGTTTCATATGCAAGCAGGTTTGAAGTCAAAAGGATGATGGATTCATAATCTAGGTCTAGTTGTCTGCTTAATAAATACTGTAACATTGTTCTGTGTCACTTTAAAGGGAAGAAATAAACAAGAAAAAGAATTTATATGTTTCTGTATTGTCCAGTGGGTGGTTTCAGATGCACATACATACATGTTATGTTTACATATGTATATGGTCCTGTATCACCCAGTGGGTGGTTTGGTTTCCAGTGGGTGGTTTCAGATGTACATACATCCATGTTATGTTTACATATGTATATGGTCCTGTATCATGCAGTGGGTGGTTTCAGATGTACATACATACATGTTATGTTTACATATGTATATGGTCCTGTATCACCCAGTGGGTGGTTTCAGATGTACATACATACATGTTATGTTTACATATGTATATGGTCCTGTATCAACCAGTGGGTGGTTTCAGATGTACATACATCCATGTTATGTTTACATATGTATATGGTCAGCACATGAGAATGTCACATTGTTTCATTTTAAATGAAATTAGTGGGTTTCTTGGGAAGTTTTTGAATGGTGTTCTACGTCTATTTTAGCACATGTTAGGTAATTTATGATGGTCGATTTTTAGCTCTACTGATCAGAGATCAGCAGAGCTGATGCCGTGGTGCGTTGTCCGTCCGTCTGTCTGTCCGTAAACTTTTTTTGTAGCGACTACTCCTCTGAAACTACTGAATGGATTTTCATGAAACTTTACAGAAATGTTGCCCATGAAGTCTAGTTGATCCTAGCAAAAATTCATGTAGATGTGAAATCCAAGATGGCCGCCAAATCTAAAAATAGGTTTTTAAAAAACAAGTTTGTAGTGACTACTTCTTGAAAACTCTAAGGGATATTGATATGGGACTTTTTCTAAAATGATCAGCATGACATGATGTTGGTCCTTTTCGAAAATCATTTTGATTCAACGTTAAACATGGCTGCCAGCGGCCATCTTTGTTTACATAGTTATATAATGAAAACTTGTAGCGACTACTCTTCTGAAACTACTTGACGGATTTTCATGAAACTTCACAGGAATGTTGCTCTTGATGTCTAATTGATCCTAGCAAAATTTCAGGTCGGCCGGAAATTCAAGATGGCCGCCACGGCTAAAAATAGATTTTTAAAATATAAGTTTGTAGCGCCTACTTCTTGAAAACTATAAGGGATATTGATATGGGACTTTTTCTAAAATGATCAGCATGACATGATGTTGGTCCTTGTCGAAAATCGTTTTGATTCGACGTTAAACATGGCTGCCAGTGACCATCTTTGTTTACATAGTTATATAATGAAAACTTGTAGCGACTACTCCTCTGAAACTACTCGACGGATTTTCATGAAACTTCACAGGAATGTTGCTCTTGATGTCTAATTGATCCTAGCAAAATTTCAGGTCGTCCGGAAATTCAAGATGGCCGCCACGGCTAAAAATCGATTTTTAAAAAATAAGTTTGTAGCGACTACTTCTTGAAAACTATGAGATATTGATATGGGACTTTTTCTAAAATGATCAGCATGACATGATGGTTATCCGAGTCGAACATTATTTTGATTCAACATTAAACATGGCTGCCAGTGACCATCTTTGTTTACATAGAGTTATATAATGAAAACTTGTAGCGACTACTCCTCTAAAACTACTTGACTGATTTTCATGAAACTTCACATGAATGTTGCTCTTGATGTCTAATTGATCCTAGCAAAATTTCAGGTCGTCCGGAAATTCAAGATGGCCGCCACGGCTAAAAATCGATTTTTAAAAAAATAAGTTTGTAGCGACTACTTCTTGAAAACTATGAGATATTGATATGGGACTTTTTCTAAAATTATCAGCATGACATGATGGTTATCCGAGTCGAACATTATTTTGATTCAACATTAAACATGGCTGCCAGTGACCATCTTTGTTTACATAGAGTTATATAATGAAAACTTGTAGCGACTACTCCTCTAAAACTACTTGACGGATTTTCATGAAACTTCACATGAATGTTGCTCTTGATGTCTTATTGAGCTTAGCAAAATTTCAGGTTGGCTGGAAGTTCAAGATGGCCACCATGGCTAAAAATAGATTTTCAAAAAACAAGTTTGTAGCGACTTCTTCTTGAAATCAAAATCAATCAGTAGAGCTTCAAGGTCATTGACCTCTTGTTTTGATAAAGGCAGATCACATTTTTCCTGTGGGTAGCACCAGTACTGTTTACCTCATGCCTCACAACCAGGGAGCGACCCCCTCATACTCGCCCCAACCAGGGAGCGACCCCCTCATACTCGCCACAACCAGGGAGCGACCCCCTCGTACTCGCCGCAACCAGGAGCGACCCCCTCATACCACAACCAGAAAGCGAACCCCTAGGCAGGGGTGCTGGGAAGATCTATAAAGGTGTTCCATGGAACACTTGTGTTGCCTGCCATGTGTGTATTTCAGAAAAGACAATCTACAAAGTTTTAAGACGGCCCATCCTGGCCTAATTGTCATTTAAAACGATACAAAAATATGCAGAACGGGCCTCAAACTTCTGCAGAACTGCAGAGTTGTTTAAAATTGATTGGGGCTTAGTTTTACCCCATTCAATGTACATATCAGGTTTTATAGCAATACCTTAGATGATATTCGAAATATAACACTTTTAAAATTGCTAATTTATGGTCATTGGTGGTGTAGGGTTTAAGTCAAAGGATCAGACATGATCACAGTCCATGTTCGTACCAAGTTTCAACGCGAT